>OZ005744.1:96465887-96585409 GCA_963930735.1 Dioctria linearis | reverse complement strand
CAATACTATTTACTGTGTAGTACCGCGTGAAGATATTGGTTTGATAGAGAAGCAGTAATTCTGATTTAGACTTTTTTCGTTCCCACAACCGAACTTACCATTTATTAATATTATTAATTATTATAGTTTCGTTAATTTTTAAAATATTATAAGAAATGTGCAAAATAAGGAAACAAGGATGCGTCGTACTTTGTGTGAGGTGTGGTAAGATATCTACTAAAACTGAAACAAAGAGTGGTAAAAAACATGTAACCTATAATTTTTGTCAAACGCCCTACGTCCAACCAACTGCTACATGCTTAAAATTGCATTTAATAGATTGTAAGCATTGTCCTTTTGACATAAATTTATATTTGTTCAAGAAGGAATTTTTTTAGATTCTCCGGTATATAGCAAAATCGAAAAACTGTTTTTAATTTGTTATTCTATCATACAACCCATTATAATTTTGGTGGCAAGTTTCAAGTCTTGGTGTGACTCATCAGCAGGTCCCAAATATCTAAATTGAGTAACTTGAAAAACAAATGAAAAATAGAATAAAGAAAAGAAATGAAAACATGAAAAAGATTGAGAGAAAATAGAAAAAAATTTATTAAAAAAATTCAAACAAATTTAAGAAAACCAGATTCATTCGAAACGAGTCGAACCTGTATACGCCCGCAGTGGTAATAAGTCCTAAAGGGTAATCTTTGCTTTTATGCTTTCCCTCCTTGGTGTAATATAGGAGTTTTTGCCTCATATAATTGACAGCCAGAATTTCTTCTGAGTTTATATGAGAGGAGATCAATTTGATCTGTTTCCAAGCGTCTACAGCAGGCAGAAAACCAAGCTGTACCGATGAGTGTACGGTTCTCTGCTAACACGAAACGCTTCTTCTTCTTCCGTTTTCTTTTTTCTTTCTTCAGCCCTTGCGGGCGTATACAGGTTCGACTCGTTTCGAATGAATCTGATTTTCTTAAATTTGTTTGAATTTTTTTAATAACATTTTTTTCTATTTTCTCTCAATCTTTTTCATTTTTTCATTTCATTTCTTTATTCTATTTTTCATTTGTTTTTCAAGTTACTCAATTTAGATATTTGGGACCTGCTGATGAGTCACACCAAGACTTGAAACTTGCCACCAAAATTATAATGGGTTGTATGATAGAATAACAAATTAAAAACAGTTTTTCGATTTTGCTATATACCGGAGAATCTAAAAAAATTCCTTCTTGAACAAACATAAGTTTACCCCGGTAATAAGTTTTTAAGAGTAATCTTTACTTTTATTCTTTTGACATAAAGGAACCTACAAAAATAAAAGTAGATGTTGTTAAAAGACATAGTTGTGTGATCAATTAATCTTCAAATTTCCCTAACATGTACTACATCTAATCTTCTCAAAACCGCAATAGTACAGAAAATTCCATTGCAGTCCTTGAGTCGTTATCTTACTTATTCTTATTTTCATTGGCGATGGAATATGTAACTGTAAACTGTTAATAAGGAAAATTAAAATTGACGCAACTCTTGCCAGAGGAGTTTATGCTACAGGAGCACTTTTGTCGATATTTAATTCATCATATTGGAAAACCGTCTTTAATTTATTATTTCCTGGTTAAATGTGTCCAAAGTGGCATGCTCTCAGCAATTCGCTCTGAGAAGCGTAATATCACAAACATGAATTTCCCAGATATCGGCGGACGTACCAACAAGCTTATGTATGGGAAGAGCTCGTAGCAAACCTCAATAACTCACTGATCTCGGCTAAATTTATCATGGATACGAACCAAAATGATATTATTTTGATTGATTCGTGTACTCACGCAAGTAAAACTTGCTTTCAATGTTTAGAATATATAGCAGACAGGAATGGGTGAAACGTGTATAGTTCGTGTACATGACTGCAAGAGCATACATACATATACATGGGAGTAAGTGTGATGAAAAGGGAGCTCTATTGTCAAAACTGGACCTTCATTTTTAAATTCGTTTATGCTTTTGCAGGGGTTTAAGGGGAAGAATAGTGACAGCGTTCAAATATTTTTTCTGTAGAGAGGTACTTTCAATTTGTAATAAATTGCTGGGATACTCATGTCTGCTCGGGAAACATATTTTTTTAGCGAGAACTTTCTATCTAAATGATACTCACAAAAATAAAAGCTTTATTAAAGGTAGGGCACCAAACTAAAAGCTTTTATTAATCGTTTAAAATTTACTCGTTGCTGCTCTCGGTATTTATCGTTTATGTTTAACCTGTAGGGGAGAGTATTCAACAGTGAACCACTCTTCTTTTTTAAACGATATAATTTCTGCCTGGGGAGACAAGAATGTTTTATAATATTTGCAATATTTTCTTCATCATTAATTATGCTTTCAGTTGATTATATAAGAATTTTACAAAAACCTTTGAAAGTAAGCAAAAAAATTAAAACGTCTTTGAATTAAAAATGAGTCACTGTTAGAAATGATTTCTTACAATGAATCAAATGGTTTCCTACAGTGAATCGAACTGTTAAAGCTTAAAAGAAACTTATATTTCAGATAAAATTAACAAAATAAAGTACATTTGGAAATGACTAGAAAGTAAGATCACATTAATTCAGTCTTTTAAGAAGTGAAAAAAAAATACATTTTTGCTTAGCGAACATCAACTAAAGAAAACCCAACATCAAAATTCTAGCCAGATTTTTGTTCCGACAACCCTCGAATAAAACAAGGCATAGGTAATATCGTTCTTACATCTGTTTCAGGCACACCTCCAAAATCAGGGATATTTGGCATTACATTTTTATATTGAATCCTTTTTCGAAAAAAAGCTAATCTGAATATCACCATCGTTGTCTCTGTTGCCAATTACTTGGAGTTCTTTAAGGAGAATCAGACAAAGGTTGCAGCTCAGGTTCGTTTTCAGCTAAATCATTCTCTTCTGTTATTTCTAAGTTTGGAGAAGCAATCTTTTTAACTTTTTTGTTAGTTGGAATATATTTTCTTATATTCCTTTCCGCAAATTCGCCCTTTTCAGGTGTTTTGGTAGCGATAATACTTCTTCCTTTTCTACGCATTTTAGCTTGAACCTTTCTCGGGGCTGCTTTAGGATATCCACGAATTTGATGTAGGCTTATAAAATTCTGAACGTCACCTAAGAAAGTATAAAAACGTTTTGAACCATTTAGAACAAATTTTACTACCTACCAGTTAGCATAAAATGCTATCGAAGTTACGTAAGTACTCACGTTTTTGCGGCTGTTTTTGCAATGTGGTGTCTTTTGGTGGGAAATGAATAGAAGTTATTGTAGAAGAAGATGTTAACGGTACAACCGAAGGATCAGTAGCGGTTTGGAGTCTGTCAGTTACATAGCTTGGTAGAAAGTCGATGCCAGTGAAGACATGTCTATCATATGGGTATTTTCCAGTTTTGTTAAAAGCCGAAATTACATTAGTGGTCGTGACAAACTTTTCGTACGCTAACCCAACACAGGAAGCTATTTCTTAAATAGATATTGGCTTTCCAGGATTCTGCATCATCCAAGAATCAATTGAGCCATTATATGGGGTCTTGAAAGGTTTAGTGGCCCCAACGTCAAATGGTTGCAGCATACTTGTTGAGTGTGGAGGAATTGTTAAAATAGTAATTCCGTTTGTTTTAGCCAGTTCTAAAACAGGGGAAGATAAGTGACTTTCATAATTGCCATAGATTAATAGAGTTGGATTTTCTTTAGAGCTATATATGTGCTTTATGAAATGCTTCAAGATATCCAAAAATAGTTCATCCATTCTGTAGGAGTAGCTAATTCCAATATACCCTCTGTAGATCCTACTAGCATATGCTGCTTAAAATGAACACGAGGAGAAATCATCGTATGGGGAATAAGGACATATGCAGCAGATTTCAGCGCTAATGCCCCTTTAAGCCAACATTTTTTGAGGGCGTTGAATTATTACGCACGAAGATTCGTCAAGTTAAAAATACGAGTACCATCAGTAAAATTAGTATCGAAAAATATATTAACATTATATTTATTGAATGGTGTCGCTCTTGCAAGGCTACATCCTTCCGGAGTAGCGAATAGCGATTTTTCTTGTTCATCCGTAAACATTTGATTTACGTTATAATTTCGTGTATAGCGCATAATACCGTCCTTCATTTTAACCCAGTATCTTCTTAGATATAGGAATATCCGCGAAAAACATAGCTATATAGAGTACAAGGTATTCTCATTACGAACCACGTTCCGCCATTAGCGGACATTAGCGCACAAAATGACGCGAAATGTATAAGAAAGTACGGTATACAGAACACAATACTCTCCCTCCCCTCTCTGTCTTTTATATATAGATGTATATCGTTAGCGTACAAAATTGCGTCACAGGACATGTGTCAACATTTTAATGAGAATACCTTGCATTATCTATACCTTGAGCACTACTTGCTTTTTTTTCTTAGCTTACTTAAGAAACTTTTCATAAAAACTCTAATTTTAGGACTAATAAATTTACTACTACGATCTTGCTGGCTTTACAATGAAAATTATTTATAAAGAGTCTTAGCGTGTAAGATTAACATTTTAAGAAAATTCGTAATCTAAATAAAATTCACTTGACCAAAGTATTCTGCCAATTCAAACTGTTTGCTCCTGATCCGCTTTTCACTTATAAAATTCAAGGCTCAAGCAAAAATAACGAACATTCAAAAACAAAAATAAGCCTTACGTGCCTTCTTTTCTATATCGCGCCGATTACGATCTCTCTAAAAAAGATACTGCCGTGATGGATAGTCTCGAAAATTATTGCTCGAAGGAAACATTCATTGCAATAATGCTCCGTTTGCATTTGAACATTTTTCCTGTTTGAATTACTGCCGCCTACGTCTCATCGCTCTTTATATATGACAAAGATATGTCTTCTAATCTGGGTGTGACTTACAAAAAAATCAAAAAGCTGGAGCAGTACATTTTTCAAATATTGGACTTATATCAGGACAACATGAAATTCTTGGATAAACAGTATGCACGGCCATTTTGGTAGTCCACTTAACCTATTTTATCAACAATTATTACACAATTTTTAACATTCCGAATACCCCAGTCGAAATCCAGCCTTTATGGACACACTTGTGAAGAAAAATTCTCGAAATCAAGTCCGAAGAAAAAATTAATATCAATTTATTAGTACATTCTTCAAAATGAACTGAGGAGTTAAAACATAATAATATACAACTTTGAGTTGGACCTACTGACTTATAACAATGGACTGAGCGATTTGCTATTTCATGTGGCACAAATATTCTGTTTCTGTATATCACTGCTAGAGCACCCTTTAAAACGTTTACTCCATAAAAAACATGTAAAACTCAATCAATCAGATGAAATTTTACACCCGAAAATCGAATTAAATTAAAAAAAATATTTTCTTGTGTCCAAGTGAGATTTTAATCGCTTATAAGGAATTAAACTCATTCCGACTTTAATTTTCAAAAGTTATTTTTACCTGAATCCTGCGTATGAGCAAGAGAGACGGAGCATGGTTAACACTATCTTTCCCTTATCTTTTTGCGGTGATTGCATCTGCAGCCAACATAAAAACATCAAATTGGAGACGTATTTTGTGTTGGTAGCTCCAACTCTGCCATAGGGTGAAAGAGAAAACTATAAAACTTGTGCCATTCTTTCCTACAGGAAAATAGCAATCCATTGTTATAAGTGAGTGATTGGACCTGATGAAATGCAATAAATACAGCAGAACCACTGGGCGGATCCAGGATGCCTGTGAGGGAGGGCGCAATTTTGGTTTAAAAACAGTAAGCTGGAAACAGTTCAAAAGTTCGAAGCCACTCGCAACCACTCGCAAATGTCAAATACATAAAATTTATCATTAAGATACGTGTCGATCAGTTAAGTGAGTGGCTACCACTCGGAACGAAGAAAATTGCTTAACGTTCAACTTTTGCCACTCGCGAAAGTCCAACGAGACCTTAAATTATTTATTTTGTTTTGGTTTGTAAATAATGGAAGTGTAAAACTTCCAAATCATCCATTATTCTTGGTAAAAATAGGAAAACACATTTTGTTCAAATTGACGAATTAATCATAAATTGTAACTTTGCAAAATACAGGAACTAGGTAAAGGGATACGTACTTTACCTCTACTAAAGTCAAGAAGATTTTTTTTATATATTATTAAGGCAAGTTAAGGGGATACCTTATGATGCAAAGCACAGCGTGGCAGGAATGTGATAGCGAAACAAATTAGGGAACGTGAGGAGAGCGGCAGAAGTGCTGAATGTCACCGTTAAACTTTCGCAGATTGTATGTTGGAGTAAAGACAAAATGGTAGACTATTCCACAGTCACACAGTTCGGGATAAAAACCCTCAAGAAATTTTACTGCATGGCCGAAAGTAATTTGATGGGCGGTTTGCTGCGCGAGTTTTGCGTTCAGGAATTATTCTGCAAGGGATCCGACGAGATATTTCACTAGAACATTGACCATACATAAAGCGATAAGGGAGTGCAGGGCATCCATCATTGCGGCGTTGTTCGAGTGAGTCGATATTACAAGTTATTACCACATCGCCAGTGAGCTTGAAGGCCCTCTTTTGGACAATATCCAATGAAGGTAAGACTGTGCGACCAGCCTCGGGCCCAGATATGGAAATTGTATTAAACTCTAGGTCTGGTGTAGGACTTGCAGAGGTGCGCTTGATTCGATTGGCTGAAATATTTGTACGCCTTTTCGGAAATCGTAGACATTTCGCTGCTTCTTTGGCAAAACAAAAGATGTTATCTGTCCACCTTAGCTTCCAGGAAATATGAAAGCCAAGAATGTAAAAAGACGGTGTATCGCAAGTCAGTGCTCCATAAAAAGAAATGGAATTGTAAAGCTATGATTTTGCTTCCAATATATGAGATAGCTTTGGCACTTAGTTGCCTCGAATTCGACGGGAATCGCTTTACTCCAAGCGAGAACATGATCAAGGTCGTTATTAATTGATCTAATCACGCAATCCTGTTTGACAGATGTGACATTCCCTCTGGAGTGCCTAAGAGTATCAAGGGTACTGTCAACGGCAAAATTTGATATTATCAAGGTCGTTACTGCATGATCTTATCAAGCCATCTCGATTGACAGATATGACATTTTCTCTGGAATCCCGAAGAATATCAAAACAGTAAGCGAAATCAAGGCTATTGTCATAGGCAAAACTATGGATTGGATTAAAAGTACGGGAAAGTAGATCATTAATGAAAATTAAGAAGAGAGATAACAGAGCCCTGGGACGTCGCGGTATTTATAGGGTGTGGTTCTGGTGAAACCCCATCTAGTACAACCGGTATTATGCGATCAGGTAAAACACATTCAATCTATAATAGAAGATGAGGGGAGAGACCAAGTGCGTTAAGTTTAATTAAAACGGCTGGATGCCAGACTCTATCAAAGACCATTTAAATATCTAGAGCAATGATTTTGTGACTACAAAACAAACAAATTGTGTACGTTCGAATGTTCCGTAAGAAAAGTCAGCAAGTCTCCAGATGAGGGTCCAGTTCGGAAGCCATAATGCCGATCATTGATGAGTTAATTGGTTTCTAGATACTTCGTTAATTTGGAGTTAATGATAGTTTCAAAAAGCTATGAGAGAATCGAAGTGATTGCAATTGGTCAATAATTTGGGGCGTCGCTACCCTCACCTTTCTTGGGAATAGGCTGAACGTGAGCTATTTTCCAACCATTTGAAAATTGAATAAGACAAGTAGTATAGTTTGCGCAAAGGTTTAGCCAAAGATGAGGCACAGCTTTTAATTAACAGGGGTGAGCAACCATCAGGACCTACGGTTTTGGAGACGACCTTGAGCACATCCCTCTTACGGATGTGTATTCGCTGTTTTATAGAGAATTTGAAGCGAATCTACCAGTGAAGGTACTAGCTTGATCAAGGGAGTCAACAACCACTTCACCGATATTAAGTCGTGAAGATGTAGAAGAATTGCTGAAGTTGTTCTTGATGGTCTTGACCGGGGAACAGAAGCCTTTGCTATCTTTGCGGCTTGCCAACATTCTGATCAAAAGGAAAGTTTTCTCCCCAGATAATGGACTTCTAGGTGTTCTGTGCAGTCTTGTCGACTTGTTTCAATTCTAGACATGAATGCGATTGATACGCGCGAAAAGCAGACTCTTTCGCTTTTCTTAGATTACTTGGTTGAACTTATCGTTATACCAAAAGCGATTTTACTGTTGTTGAGATCTGCTATAAGAATACGGAATGTATTCACACATGCCAAGACATCTCTAAGGCTTTGATTTAGAATTTCCCAATTTTTGTTTGTTTAAGGTTTAGCTAAATATTCTACTATTGCATTTTACGAAGTAATATAACTGTTTCTCCAAAATAAATGTCTTGCTTTAAATGTAATAACGCGCCCCCCGCGCCATCTAGCTGGATTCGCCACTACCAGTAAAAATAGGGCTGCCAAATTATGTAAAAATCGAACTCTTGACAAAAATCGAATTTACTTATAACGTTTTTGAATTTGGGCATCAAAATGTAAAAATGGTCGAATCACCGAATCCATAGAAAAGTCGTATGCAATTATTAAAGGCGATATCTAACTTGCAACAACAAAATACTCCGTTCAGGATTAGTGTCAGTCAGTGGGCCTACTTATGTGCTTGCTAAATTAGCGTTACTATGGAAGGAAGGAATAGACCGGAGCTGGGAAAATATTGAGATTAGAACACATTTTCGAGTTCCAATTGGCTCAATTTACCAACCACATAACTGAGGCCAATGTAGATTAATTTGGTTTGGGAATTTCACCTTCGCCTTACAATGACAAGAATAAAATTAAGTATAGACAGGTTAATTATATTGGAAAGGAGTTTCTAGCTTCAAGTTGTAATTACCTAAAGTAGTACGAAAATTGATCCCTCCACACAACTTGACGGAGTAAATTAATATTAAAGTCTACTGCAACTACAATAGTTGCGTAACAAAGGCAGCGGTTGAGTTCACATAAAAGCAACAGATTATTACATATGTCTTACCAAAAATAATTTTTTTATATTTGGGTCTATTAACAAGAAACTTTTTATTTCTTTTTTCAGGTTGTGGATTTACAAAATGCTGTAGAGATATTTGCACAAAATCAGGAATAAAAGGTTGGATAAAAAATTCTAAAAGGGGAACTATTGTCGGGAAAATGCAAGGCCCAAAAAGTGAAATTGATAAAATGTAAGACAATTTTCTTTGTAAAAATCTTGTTTTAAAAGACCCATCAGAAAATTCGATTGAAATTCCATTAAAAATACTTTAGTAAAAGATATTTTCAAAACATAAAAAAGTTAACAGAAGATTCAATGTATTACTCCTACTGAGATAAAAGCATGGAATTATATTCCATCGAATGGTCCCACTTTTTCTTAGGGATGTGTAAAATTCGAAAGGAAAGAAGCTCGAATTAATCCCAATCTTTAATTTTAAAATATTGAAAATGAATTAAGGCTATGCCTCTATTGCTGTTTGAATATTAGTTCGCCATTATGTCCCTAGAAAAATCGGGCTGGATAATAGAAAAGTGTTCTATTCAAAATTGCTGTCTACTATTAGTGAAAGGTCGAGTATGCGATGCTCTTAAGCGCTAATAATAGTGGATTGAGTTTATATCCCTCAAAGATAAATCTAGCGCTTTTTACAAGATTAAGGTAGGAGAAAAGTTTCAGACTTTCAATGCTGGGTAGAGAAAATCTTATTCTCTCCAACGAAGCAAAGTATCTGGGAATCATACTTGATTCCAAGCTGAGCTGGAAGGCTAATACGGAGGAAAGTGTTTAGAGGGCCTGTGTCGCCTTATACGCGTGCAAGAGAATTTTTTATGGCAACTGTGGATTAAAACCCAGGGTGGTACCATAGATGTACACAGCCATATTTCGGCAGATTCTCTGCTACTATTCCAAGGTCTGGTTGACGGCACTGACGAGGAAATGTAATCTGGATGAACTGTCGAAAACCCAAAGGGCCGCTTTTCTGGGAATAACTGGGTGTCTGCATACCACGCCTATGGCTGCACTGGAAGTCGTGCTTGATTTATTGCCGCTAGATCTCCACTTTAAGAGTGTAGCAGCAATAAGCGCTGTCAGGCTTAAGGGTAGTTTAGACGGTATAGTTTTTGCGCGCCGCATACGAAAATGGATTGGTAAGGGTGGTGAGGACTGATACCCTACGTACGCAAAAGCTATACCATCTGAAGTAGCCTTTAGACCAGGGGTTCTTGGAGGGAGAGGGGTTTTGGGCATTCCAATATACTCCAAAAGATATACTATAGATTCCAAGGAAGAAATGGACTATCAAGTACCTTCCCGTGCCTTTTTGTGGGACTGTAAATTATATTATGCCCAGCACGAGTGATGGGGATGGCAAGGAGATGGTGGTTACATCCGATATTTCTATCTTCACGGATAGATCCAAGACGAGTGCGGGCACAGGGACTGGAGTGTACACGAGAGCCTGCCAGTGGCACGAGTCTTATAGACTACCGGACAAATGCAGTGTCTTTCAGGTAGAGCTTGCAGCGACTTACCAGACGACAATATTGGTATTTATGTAAAGAGAGTTCGTACCACACATCTGCATATACACTGACAGGTGCAGTTATGCAAGACCAGCCTTGAAGAATTGATTACACAACACATAGTGAATCTATACTGGGTACATGGCCATATAGATATCCAATGCAATGAGATTCTAATGAGTTGGCCAAAGAGGACTCTAAATTGATCTTGACAGTCGTAGCTTATGTGATGATCCCGATCGGAGTTTTAAAAGAGGACATAATTAGGGCCGTGTATCAAATGGGATCAACAGGGAAACCTGCCGAGAACTCCTTAATTGTTGTATAATTGATACCAGGAATCTAGTAGGGTTCTTTAGGCCATAGAGGCCCATGCTATTAGGCTGGAAAAAGAGGTGAAGGATTTCTGCGCATCTAATGAAAATGGTTTAAAATGCTGATTCATAGAAGAAAATCAGATAAACAAGTGACGAAAAAAGAAACTTTGAACAAACTTTTATTAATAGGCCTATTACATGTGCACAAAATATAAGTGATATTAATCCACAATTTCATTAGGCTTATGTTAATTATTTTTCATTGCAATTGATTTGCTATTTTCTGGTCCTATGGCTGCATAATTTTTAGAGTTCGTTTAATATTAAATTTTATATAAACTGAGGTCGAATCTCTGTTACAGTAATCTGTTAGTCTTTATTCGTATTTCCCTATAGAACAGAGGACACATTTCCTAATTTGGTAAATTTAACGTAAATTTTACGTCAAATTTACCTAAATTTTCTTTAATCTCGACCTACATTTGTTAATTTCTGTGTTAATATAGAAGGAATTTCATTTTATAAGAAATGTGCATGTATATTAGGAACAAGGCACATAATTCTTACATGAATGATAACAAGAAATATTACTTCAATAAAATACATAGATATTATGGGCATATTCGAAATTAATTCTCTCTGCTTCTCAATTTAAAACGACAAAAGTTTTATTGAGAAATATGCAAATAATTTTTCGAAGAACACCAACGCGCTTTAAAAATATTTAAAAAATAATAAATAATAATTTTATAGTTTTTTAAATTATTCCTTGGTTTGCCATTTAGAAGCTTGAAATTAATTTAAATATTCCTAAATCGTTCTGAAATTAAGAAAACTTCATTTATTTGAGTATTTTCTTCAGTAAGTATGGAAAATTTAAATTAAGGTATCATGCAATTTTTCTATTCATTCGTCTAATATATATGGCAGGCATGTTTTGTTAAATAAATATGGCGCATATTACGTCTCTCGACCTAAAAGTTAGTTTGCCTTAATTTTTGCCTTATACGACGACTTTCCTGAATGGAAAGACGAAATAACCAAAATTTTCAACTTTGAGAACAAAAACCCTGTTTAGGTAATAGGTGTTCAACGGCAATGATAATTTTTTCCTATAAAGAAATTTCGACTTAAAATATGGCATTTCACCCTAAATTATGGAATTTTGCCTTAAATTGGCAAGATTTGACAATTGAAAGACTTCAATTGATTGTCAAACAAAGAAACGGTAAGGATATCTCGATGTTACTAATTCCTATATTTTATTAATATCATAAGAATAACTAATAAACTATGCCATTAGCATTATCATTTGGATACAAGATTTGTTAAAACGCAGCTGAATATGCGTGTATTCTGCATTTATGGGAAGCAAATAATCAAGTGTATTGGCCCAAATCAAGTGCAGCACCTTTGAAGAAAGTTGCAAATAGTATTCCAAAGCCTGACTGGTTCCGATATAAATGTGTCGTAAAAAGGAGAAATATTTATAATATTCATGAAGCGATTCAATGAGATTCCAGTGATATTGAACCGAAACAAAAGTTAATGAAGTTTAATTTTTGGTTATATTATTACGTAATTTCAACTATTAGGGATTTAGCTAACATGCCCATTTAGTCCAATCTACTTTAAGGTTATTTTTTTTGGCATTCCTATGAGGTAAATTGAAAAGGAATTATTACGTCATTTTTTCCTAATAATTAAGATTAGTTAAGATTACCTTCAAGGCCTCATTTAAGGAATTATTAAGTACAATTTCCTTTCTCATTTACCTTAAAAGAGAGTGGCCTTTGAGGTTAAATTGGTAAGTCTAGTTTACCTACATTTAACCAAAATAGGTCGATCGGCCCTCGATGATAGGAAATTTAACCTTCAATGTTACTTGAATGTTCTAAGAGCAATTCTTACGATACCCTAAGTTAATGCCCCTACAATTTCTTATAGTCATGGTCAACTCTCTGTGCAAGTTTTATTGTCAAAGTGGTTTTTCGGAAATATTTCTAGAACGGTTCGTCGGACAGAAAAAATGTTAATGGAAAATTTCATAGAATTTCATAATATTCTGATTAACGCTTCAATGCAAAAAAAAACGATCGTTCTCACAGTATGCGTAAGACACCTAAATTTTTATATGGCAACATCCAAAAATGGGTTGCCCAGTTTATTACATTCTTTGAATCTTATTATTATTGTTATAGAAACGGCGTGCACAAAATTTCAGTTTTTTATCTTTGTAATTTTGATTGACAACCCTAAGAAGAAGTTACCTGATTTTTCGCATTTTCGAACTTAAATCTACAATTTTTTAAAGAGGCCGTGTGCTAAATTTCAGCTGACAAGGAGAAGGCGTTCTCGAGTTTTCGAGAGACGGATAGAGATGGAGAGGCGGACCTGCAAAGATCAAAATAACTTTTAATTTTATGCGTTGGTATCCAATCCATTTCGTTTACCATCATTATTTCTAGGTTTTACAAACGGAATGACAAACTTAGTATACCCTTAGTATACCCTTTAGATAATAAGTTTGATAAGTATGAATTTTTCTTTTTTAATTATATGAACTTAATGGAGGAAGTTCCGGCGGAAATTAGCAAAATTACGCTTAGATAATTTTTTTCTGTCTGTATGTTAATTATTGTTCCTTTGCTTTTATTGTTTGCTTTTTATTTATTTATATTTTTATTTATTTTCATATTTTTCACATATAAATAAATAAAAATTGTGCAAACAAAAATAGCTTGGCTTATGTTAAGATCCGCGGCTATACTCCGATTTTCGTCAAACTTTGCTCACTCATTCTAATCAACTCACAAATGACGAATATCAAAATAATTTTGATCGCAAACTTATATTTTATGAGATATTTAATTTTAAAATTTCCGAATTTTACGCTACACACTTCACAACACATTTGACATTTTCTCAAATAATTTACTATTCTTCTTCTTTTAAGTGCACAACAAGCATGAAATTCATCTTATAATGGGTATGTTTCATACCTTCCGAATATTCGGGCTACCAGCATTGCTTTTTTTTATTTATTAAAGAACCACACAAACTGCCTGCCGGTCCAGGCAAAATTTTAGGGAATAGTTCAACTTTTTTTTTCATGTATACTCTACAAATCTATATATATATACTTATATTTATAGTTATTTAATTTTATCCCTACACATAGTTCTAAGACAATTAGAGTCAATTGTTGTATTGTTGTATAATATAATAATAATTTTTTTATGTATATAGACTCTCCTTTTATTGTTTGTTTCATATAAGCTTGACTTGAAAAAAATGGCAAAAATTTCCAAAATCGGAAAAGAGACACTAGCTACTTATAAAAAGTCAATAGGGACTGTGTAAAACAATCAACAACAAAATCACGCAAAAATTAAAATAAACGACACAAAATTCTCAAAAGAGATTAAAAATGGACACCAAAATTTTGAAAAAGACCAAAAAAATGGAAAAAAAATTTAAATTTTAAGACAGTCCCAATTTTGAAGAGTGTTGGCAGTTTCAAGAAATTTAAAATTTTCAAAAAGACTTAATAGAAAATATTTCCTAAACGAACGAATTTTCAACATACAAATTTTGCAAATTAATTAACAGCCAAAAAAATTAAAAAATTTCGCGATATCATTATAGAGCCCCGTGACAGCAGCTTGTAGTATCGTATACCTCTACAAACTGCCTCCATCATCCCTACGACTTAAAATCTCTAACGGAGTGCATGTCTTTCCAACAACGCTTGCAACGGTTCTAAAGCAGGAAGAAGCTCCGTGGACTAGTACCCCAAATACTGTGGCCTGTAATACCAGCGAAAGGCAAGATCTCCGGCTTGGTTTCCATGTGCAGTTGATTGTATCTACATTCGGTGCCAGATATTCAAGACGTAAACGGCTGTTCAATCTAGCAACAAAGTGCCTTTTAAGTGTTTGTGGATAGTATTGTGTGTCAGAGCTTTGATTCCCATCTCCGATTCTTATGTAGTACAAATTAATGGTAGATCTGGCCAGCGTCAATAAGAGGCTAATCAAACAAATCACCTCAATGCAAACTCTTGTTCCGCATAAAAACGATATTTCGTAATGTCGAAATTCGGGTTGATCAACTCAACATATCACGGGCGACATTCATCAGATTTTGCAAAGCCAGGCAAGTGAAGAACCAATGAAACAGGGTGCCATCATCAGCACAATCAGCAAATTCTCTAAACTCACAGGTTAATATTTCGCAACAGATTCGCATCCATAAGACTGTGATGCAACAATGCCACATTGGCATCTTTGTAACTAGATGGATAACTGTAGACTACTTTTACCCTAGTTACCCCTCCCGTCGCGACCATTTTCACACAGCGGTATGTTTACCATATCTTGTACTCTGTAAGCTCCAAATGTCTAATGGACATAAGCACATCACGGAGCACACATTTTGTTAGTGAACTGAAACCTCGGTGATGTGGTCTGTTCAAGACGAAAGCATCTTCTAAGTCAGGGCCATGGTCACTGCTCCCAAGATGGCGAAATCTCTCGAGCGCAGAAGCAGCCAGGCCACAGGTCATGTAGATGTGGAATGATTATGTGTATTTGACAGTTTCCGGAGTTATGAATAATATGTCTGAGAACCGTCAATGGATGTGTGTCAACTTCAAAGCCTAGAGCATTACTGAACACTGAATCTGTCAATTCAGGATTGAATCTGATTGGAATTGTTGCGAAAAGTACGTACGGTAGCGCATCCCACTTAAGGTCGAATGCAGGCCTGACTCTGCCCTAGATCTGAATCGTGGAGGTTAGATCCTTTTCCAGTCACGAGGATATACTGGTCGCATAGAGAGCTTGTAGTACCGCAATTTTATACCGCGCCCTCCCAGTACATTCAAATATAATACAAATGACCTAAGTGATCTCGAAATTACCTATGGAATTCTTAAATACATCTGTCGAAAGCGTGGTCCATATGTCCGCCATCATCTGTGACACAATTTAGATTCGGGTTATATTCTCCGAAATTTAGACGGTAATTTCTACATAGTTGAAGGGCGAAAATAGCACAAGAGAATATTATCCACTTTAATTATATTCCCGGGTAAGGCTGCGCATATGCATTTCTGAGCATATCCCTAATCTATCATAGAGTATCTTTGAGAGAGGAAAAATTATTTAAAAACTAAAAACTTGGTGTACCTATCCCAAAACTTGTCTTCTATATTTATCACAAAATCGAGCTCAATTGTAATTTGACATCCATGATCAGAATAACTAAATCAATATATATGCTGAAGTAATTCTAATTTCTAATTCAACGTCGCACTTTCATTAATGAAATTTCCCACCCGTATTGTTTAACTGAAATAAATACAATAAATCATGCCAATTAGGTCATGGGCCAAGCTAAAATAGAATTTAAACGCTTGTTACATTATTTGTCGATGTTTCCATATCAGTCTAGAGCCTTCACCTACTTCAAATTCAAATAAATTAATTTGTTATCTTCAGAAGCAAGAAGCAATGACATATCTTTACAATTTTAATATCTAAACTATTAAATATGACTTTAGTTGGACACAGAAAGAAATTTAAGTTATTACTTCCAAAGAATAACACTCAACAATTTCATGAATAACTTAGCTACTATGTGATGTTTTGGTTCAATTTGAAAAAGTCCTTGCAAGTTGTTTTAAGAACTTAAATAAGGTCGTTAGTTTGCCAAGTCTTGTAAACTATCAAAATAGAATTTTGTAAAGAACATAATATGGAATGCCGAAAATTGCGAGAAATTTCAGAATTTTTCCAATAAAGTAAAGTTTTATTGTTGTGTTTACTAATATCCCAAATAAAATGTTCCATAATTTGGAACTTTCCTCCTACACCCCCCCCCCCCCCCCCGCCATTCATCACATTGTACGTTATATAGATATATAACTTCATCGAAAAGTTAAGAAAGTTTGAATATTTTTCTTTATATATATTACTAAGCCAAGTTCAGGGTATAACCAATGATGCAAAGCACAGCATCGCAGGAAGGAGATTTGGAAAGGAATTATGGAATTTGAGGGGAGTGACGGAGATGCTGATGTATGACGCCTTTAACCTTTCGCAGATTGCATGCTGGAAGAAGAGCAGAAGATGGTAGACTCTACTACATTCGCACAGTTCGGGATAAAAACCTTTGAAAGAATCGAAGTGATTGCAATTGGTTCTTTCTTAGGAATAGGCTGAACGTGAGTTAGTTTCCAAAGAGTTGAAAATTTTCCTGTTCTTTGTCTAACATTCTAGTCAAAAAGAATTTTTCTCTGGTTAATGGACTTTCAATTGTTTTGTGCAGTCTTGTAGACTTTTTCAGTTCTGGCCATGCATGAAATTGACAGACACGAAAAGCAAACTCTTGCTTTTATTGCTTGGTTGCACTTATCGTTAAACCAAGAGCGATTTTGCTGTTGTTGAGTTCTGCTGTAGGAATACGGATTTTCCGAATCAGCATTTTTATTTTGTTTTTATAAGTATTCTAGTAAAACTACTGCACGTTTAACGAAACAATAAAAAGAAATTATTCTAAAGTAAATCTCTTTCTGTAAGTGTTATAACTCACTACAACAACACAATGGTTTGTTTGCCGATGTGCAGTTTCGCTGGATTTCTATAATTATGAGTTATATTTGTGTCTTTAAATGTGTTTTACCACGCCGATAATATTCTAACAAGCCATTTTTACTTTGAATTCTTATCAAAGACCCTTTGGCAGCTGCTTTCAATTAAAACAAACTTTCCATCGCTTTTACTCGAATAGGCTCTGTCCCGCTTCAAACACCGCGAGAAAGTCACGCTCCTGTACCGGAATTTTACAGTTATCAGTACTTCCTATTTTCTCTGTAGCCTTCAACAGCCACTACCTAACGTGGAGCGAAGGCTAAGCCGCTAGCCATAAGGGCTGCTTTCTTAAAAGTATCAAATTGAACGCTTCCCGAAATTTTTGTATTTTTTGCAAAACGTGTGGTAGAATAGACTTATGGTGAAAACCCAATGAACGCTGCAGGCGCCGCGTCGCTTTGACAGTTCAATAGGACATACACGTTTAAGTGATGCTGGCCAAAGTAGAGTAACGTCAACCTACACCCGTTAGGCAGTGTTGCCAATTTAGCAACTTTGTGGTTAGATTCAACTTTCTGGCCAGGCTAACTGTTTTTATAAAAATTCTACCAAAATATAAGAGGAGATGTGTAATACATGCAAATATTTGTATGCTATGGACTAAGGAGTTACTGCAATGATTAGACCGTATCATTTTTAGGGTTTTGTACCCAAAGGGTAACAACGGGAACCCTATTACTAAGACTTCGCTGTCCGTCCGTCACCAGCTTGTATCTCATGAACCGTAATAGGTAGACAGTTGAAATTTTCACAGACTCTGTTTTTGTATTGGCGATATAACAACCAATAATAAAAATAAAATAAAATTAAAGGGGCTCCATACAAGAAACTGAGTTTTTCGGCGTTTCTCATTCTTATTATTATCTGTCTGTCACCGGGGCTTATCTCTTTGACCGTAACGTAGACAGTTGAAGTTTTCACAGAGAGTGTACTTCTATTGCCGCTATAACGTCAAATACTAAAAAATAAATAAAACTACAAATTAAAGGGGGCCCCCATACAAGAAACTGATTTTTTCGGGGTTTTTTTTCTCGTTTTATTCTCATTCATTATTATTATCATAAGTAGGCATTATTTTTTCAATTGACAGCATTATTATTATTTTTTCAAATGACGGCATTATTTTTTGAAATGACAGCATTATTTTTCACATGACGCCTACTCTCATTTGAAAAAATTAATGAAAAGTACATAGTTTTAAATTTTGTACGATGGTACGGAACCCTTCGTGCGCGAGTCCGACTCGCACTTGGCCGGTTATTTTACTACACATAGTATAGGAAAAAGAGTGAAAAACGTCAGCATTAAAGCGAACTGAAGTGAATCATGTCTTTAGTTAATTTCTGTCCTGCAGAACGTGTAGCAAAAAATTAATGAAATTGGCATCGTAAGGGATGTTTTGGGTATATCGCAATTGATTCTAACTAAAAGACATTTATGAAGACCACTACCATTTTCGTTAGTGTTTTGTCTTTGTAGTTGTAACTCAAGTATCCAATGCCCCGAATCACAACCCTTAGGTCAATACATCGTTATATTATCTTATACAACTGATGTGTCATCAGTCTGAGCCTGAAAACTATGATATTTAAATTCAATTTTAATTTAATTTAAAACTAACCCTTTTACATTATAGTAAAATTCAATTAAGCATAAATTGCATTTTATTATCAGGCACACATTCTATTGATATTGAAACTTACCTACATTCTTTTTCTTTTTCGTATGTACATATGTACACTATACATGCGAATATTACTTAATTCCTCCAATCTAAATGCATGTGCATACATACAATTATTCTTGTCGCCTTAGATTTAAAACTTTAAGTCAACAACAGACATATCAGATTACAGTTGTTTGATGCAATTGCAATGTATCAAAACTTTTTTGGATTTTCTCACGTACGATTTTCAACGTCGTCGTGAGAAAGCAATAAAATAATAAAAAAAACTTTAACTGGTACCTATGGCGATAACTCGGATCCTCTGCGAGTTCGTTTTTTTTTTAAACCCGTCGGAGAATCATCCTGCTGAGAGTAATAATTTTCATTAAATGATTAAAAATATAAAAACTTCAAATAGAAAAAGCACGATAACATTTTACAAAACATAACTCAAAATTGTGATAAACACTAATAGAATACTTTTTTTACTAAACGTAACGGTATACCTGCGTGAGGTTTATTCAATAAAAACTACTATAAATAAAAGTTAAAAAATCACTGATGAGTTTTGCTTATCATCATTTTTCAAAAACTCTATTGGAAAAATTTCTTTGCTTACTTGCTGGTAACGGGATTTTTATACCCTAGATGAAATCTATAGGCTATACTAAGTGTGCCATTGGACACACACGCATAAGATTAAAAGTTATTTTGAATTTTTCATGTCCGTATGGCAGTCCGGCTATCCGTCCTCACGATAACTCGAGAACGCGTGTACTTGAACAGCTGAAATTTTGCACATGGGCTTCTAAAAAAAGTAAAATTAAGTTCGAAAATGGGTCAAATCGGGTAGCTGCTTTGTGGGGTTGCTTGCCATACTAAAAATTCGTTTTGCACTATATATTTGGATACTGTATAAAAACGCGTTAATATGGAGAGCTAAAATTAGGTACATGGTGTTTTAATAGTAATAGCAAATAAAATTTCAAAAACGGAATAAATCGGGCAACCCCTTCTTGGTGTTGTCATATAAAAATTTAGGTTTTAACAAATACTGTGAAACGATCACTGGTAGACGTTTTTATTGTAAGTACGCAAAACTTCTTCAGAATATGAAATCCTATAAAATTGGTTATAACCATTTTTCTGTCCGACGAACCATTCTAGAAATATAAGCGAAAGACCACTGCAGAAATCAAAATTTCTCAAATGGGTGACCATACGAAAATTCATACGGGCAATCATCTAGGGTATCCTAAGAATTGGTCTTAGATCAATTCTAGGTTTTTTACATGTTTTTTTTTTAAACTTGAAAACTATTAACATTTTTTTTTTTTTTTATTAGGACAATAACTCGACTAAATTGGGTCTTCATCTCAATTTTATATAGCGATCTTCTGATCGAATTATATTCGGGTATTAAGATACATTATTTATGTGACTTAACCCCGTATTTCGTTTCGGGTATAAAGTCGCAGGGCGACAGACCGGCACCGAGTTCTGCTGATGTCTATATTTGCACTGTGCTTTCATCCAAGAAAACTGGAGCTCAACATAAACATTAGTCAACCTTCACTTAATTGTCTTATAAGAATTCCTATTTTTTATAATGTTCTAAGAGTTGAAGCATCAAGAGATAATGATTCTTTTGTAGTATTTTCAGGACGTTAAAAACCTTTAGTTACCAATTATGATATTTCGCTTTTTGCGACCAGAATATTTCAGGTGGAATACCAACAAGAATTATTCAGAAGTTCGTGAAATTCATATAAAACTACAAAGGAAAAGTCTCCGAAATACCTCGAATTTCAAAAGTATACATATAACACCTAATAATTTGGAAATCTATGGACTTTTCATAAAAAATAATATGTAAAGCTGTTGGAATTCCAACTACGAATAAAATGGAAGACTTGGCATCTTCGGACAAAAGCATGGAAACCCGTGAAAATATCGTACATATTTCCAGGTAAACTCATCAAAACTTACATGGAAAATGAACATAACTCTATGCGAATTAATTAATGAGAATGGTAAATTAAGATAGAGATTGATAGAAGCGGAGCTTCAAAAAGTCTATCATTGCTACATTCTCGGGCTCAAATCAATGCAAAAGCATCTGTGCCAGAAGCAATTATAATGACCCTGTTTAGACGGGTCAGTATACTCTTGCGGTATTTCTTGCGGCAGAGACAGCATACTGACCTGTCAAATTGGGTCATTGGAATAACACTCTATTCTTGTACATCGGTTTCACTGTGCTCAGAAAAGTTATCGACAGTAAGTTTTGCTATATATGTATAGCACTTTCCTCACTTTCACTGTTCTGCCCAATGATAACACTCAAGAAAAATGTAAGTAAGGATGTGGACTGTAAATAAGAACGCCGGGGAATATTTTAAAGTCAGTGGTTTATTAGAAACACACGTTAAACTTAAACACAAAATTCCAACCTTAAATAGTACTAAATTTAATAGAGTTCAATTTCACTTATATTAGGACACTATATACTTAGATAACGTCACTTAATAACTAAACTTCAATTATATAAATTCATTCAATAAAGTCGCTTACTCACTAGTTTCACTTATGTCTTTAATTTCAATTTATACACAATACTCTCAAAGCTGAGATAACTTTGAGCAATGGCACTATATATATATATAAATATAATAATCAATGAGATATGTAATATGAAATATAGTATATGATCAATCAACAAATGCACTCACCAATTTAAACTATGGAATCGACTTTATGGCGTTGGTAATTAGATAGTTAGTGATTATCTTGTTCTAGTGTTCCCCGGAACAAGATACTTTACTTCAGTTGAGACCCAAAGCAAAGGTGTAATTTGATTAGTAAAATTCTTGTTCTAGTCGTTCCCCGGAACAAGATACTTTACTTCACTAGTGACCCAAAGTTGTATTAGTAGTTTTTATTGTAGTCGGTACCCAGAATAAATAACATTATCACAGTCGGGATCCAAGATAAAGGTTTGAGATTAGTAAATGTTATTCTAGTCGCTACCCAGAATAACTATCTTTATCTCAGTCGCTACCCAAGATAAAGTTACTGAGTTAGTAAAATCTATTCCAGTCGAGACCCATAACAAATGTTTTTATCTCAGTCGCTACCCATGATAAAGTTGTTGAGTTAGTAGAATTTATACCAGTCGAGACCCAGAATAAATATTTTTATCTCAGTCGTTACCCCTATTTGATCAATTTCATATGCCCCAAAGAAACACATTTTTTTTTGATAGTCAACAATGTAGTGGTAATTGCTTATGCCACCTGCTGTATAAATTGCTAACCGTTCTGCAATCATGAGATTGTATTCTAATATTTATTTTTTCTCTATAATTTTACTTACTAATTGTTTTTATATTATTCTATTTTTGTAGAGTATACACTGCGAAAAAGTTGGACTATTCCATAAAATTTGGGGGGTGGCAAACCTAGATTTTAGGGAATATTCTCTAATCTTATCGAAAAACATCTAAGCTTTGTCGGACAAATTATTGCAATTTTTACTGTGTACCTAAATTTGATAAAGCTATTGGCTTGAACTATTTTTATTTATTTATAAATGAAACATATGAAAATAAATAAAAATATAAATAAATAAAAATAGTTGAAACAAAAATTGCTTAATATAATTTAGGTACACAGTAACAAATTTGCAATAATTTGTGCCACAAAGCTTAGGTATTTTTCGATAAGATTAGGGGATTAGGGGACTGTTTTCATAACAAAATCACGCAAAAATTAAAATAAACGACACAAAATTCTCAAAAGAGATTAAAAATGGACACCAGAATTTTGAAAAATACCAAAAAAATAGAAAAAAAAATTTTAATTTTAAGACAGTCCCAATTTTGAAAAGTGTTGGCAGTTTCAAGAAATTCAAAATTTTCAAAAAGACTTAATAGAAAATATTTCCTAAATGAACGAATTTTCAACATACAAATTTTGCAAATTAATTAACAGCCAAAAAAAAAACCAAAAAATTTCGCGATATCATTATAGAATCCCGTGACAGGAGCTTGTAGTATCGTATACCTCTAGCAACTGCCTTCATCATCCCTACGGCTTAAAACCTCTAACGGAGTGCATGTCTTTCCAACAACGCTTGCAACGGTTCTAAAGCAGGAAGAAGCCCCGTGGACTAGTACCCCAAAATACTGTGGCCTGTAATACCAGCGAAAGGCAAGATCTCCGGCCTGGTTTCCATGTGCAGTTGAATGTGACTACATTCGTTGCGAGATATTCAAGACGTAAACGGCTGTTCAATCTAGCAACGAAGTGCCTTTTAAGTGTTTGTGGATAGTATTGTGTGTCAGAGCTTTGGTTCCCATCTTTGACTCTCATGTTGTACAAATGAATTGTAGATCTGGTCAGCGTCAATAAGAGGCTAGTCAAACAAATCACCTCACTGCAAACTCTTGTTCCGCGTAAAGACGATATTTCGTAATGTCGAAATTCGGGTTGAGCAACTGGCACATATCACGGCCGAAATTCATCAGATTTTGCAAAGCCAGGCAAGTGAAGAACCTGCGAAACAGGGTGCCTTCATCAGCACAAACTGTGCAAATCCTCTGGACTCGCAGAATAATATGTGACAACAGATTCGCATCCATAAGTCTGTGATGTAACAATTTGACTGCCACATCAGCATCTTTGTATCTAGATATACACTGTGTGGTATATTTACCATCTGTTGTATCCTGCAAGCTCTGAAGGGCACCACGGAGCAAACATTTTGTTAGTGTACTGAAATCTGGGAGAGGTAGTCTGTTCAAAACGAAAGAGTCTTCGAACTCAGGGCAAGGGACACTTGTCCCAAGTTGGCGAAATCTCTCCCGCGCAGAAGCAGCCAGGCCCCAAGTCGTGTAGTTGTTGAATGTTTGAGTGTATTCGACAGTTTCCGGATATATGAATAATATCTCCGAGAATCATCAACGGATGTGTGTCAACTTCAAAACCTCGAGCATTACTGAAGACAGAATCTGTCAACTCAGGATTGAACCTGATTGGAATTGTTGCGAATTGTACGAAAAGCAGCGCATCTCACTTAAGATGGAATGCTGGCCTGATTCGGCCCTAGAGCTGAATCTCGAAGATTAGATCCTGTGGCCAGTCACGAGGATATCCTGGCCGGATAGAGAGCTTGTAGTAACGCAATTTTAAGCCGAGTCCTCCCAGTACATTCAAACATAGCACAAATAAAATAATGTGGTGTCGAAATTACCTATGGAATTCTTAAATACAATACGTGGTCCATAACTTCGCCATCATCTGTGACACAATTTAGATTCGACTTATATTCTCCGAAATTTAGACGGTAATTTCTACATAGTTGAAGGGCGGAAAGAGGACTTACTTATCTAATTTAATTATATTCCCGGCTAAGGCTGAGCATATGCATTTGCTAGCATATCCCTAATCTATCATAGAGTATTTTTGAGAGAGAAAAAATTATTTAAAAATGAAAAACTTGGTCTACGTATCCGAAAACTTGTCTTCTATATTTATCACAAAATCGAGCTCAATTGTAATTTGACATCCATGATCCCGATAAGTAAATCAATATATATGCTGAAGTAATTCTAATTTCTAACTCAACGTCGCACATTCATTAATGAAAGTTCCCACCCGTCTTATTTAACTAAAATAAATACAATAAATCATGCCAATTAGGTCATGGGCCAAGCTAAAATAGAATTTAAGCGCTTGTTACATTATTTGTCAGTGTTTCCATATCATTCTAGAACCTTCACCTACTTCAAATTCAAATAAATTAATTTGTTATCTTCAGAAGCAATGACATATTTTTACAATTTTAATATCATTTGAAGCAACTAAACTATTAAATATGACTTTAGTTCGACACAGAAAGAAATTTAAGTTATTACTTCCAAAGAATAACACTCAATAATTTCATGAATAACTTAGCTACTATGTGATGTTTTGGTTCCATTTGAAAAAGTCCTTGCAAGTTGTTTTAAGAATTTAAATAAGCTCGTTAGTTTGCCAAGTCTTGTAAACTATCAAAATAGAATTTTGTAAAGAACATAATATGGAATGCCGAAAATCGCGAGAAATTTCAGAATTTTTCCAATGAAGTAAAGTTTTATTGTTGTGTTTACTAATATACAAAATAAAATGTTCCATAATTTGGAACTTTCCTCCTGATGAGGCATAGTTTTAATTAACAGCGCCCAGAAACTGTGGCTATAGAGACGCTGATCTCCTTAAAGACCTTAAACACTGAAGTTGGTCCCGATGGTTTTGCCTATGGGACAGAAACTTTTGCTGTCTTTTCAGCTTGCTACGGTTCTTTGTCTAACATTTTGGTCAAAAAGAATTTTTCTCTGGATAATGTACTTTCAATTGTTTTAAGAAAACTAGACATTTTTGAACCACGTTATAAGACTTTTATTATACAATTCAACAAGACTGATAAATATATTGTTACGAGCGTGGCCTTAGTTCGTTATTTAAAACACAATATTTCAGATATAATTCAAAAGTTCTTTATTTATTTAACTTTACTGTTTACTCTCACAAATTCACAAATAATTATCAAGTCGACTCTTTATTTATCGCTAGTACGTACTTCTAATTATCGCAATCCAAATAGTTTACTTCGTTCACTTCGCTGTCTGAAATAATACTCCGCCTCCTAGCTGTCAGAGCGCCGTATTTATACTCTACGAATTATCCTAGAACCTTCCTGAATATTCCGTTCTCCGAACCCAAAGTTTACTAAGATGACACTCACCTAAAGTTGTTTCCATTCCTAACAGATGTCGCTTGATTCACTTTGTGGCACGTAACACTGCCCCCTTCTTAAAATTTGTTCGTCCCGAACAACAGATGGGCCACGGTCTTGGTGCTCTCGGTATTGAGCTAAGCGATCTAGATGAACGATTTTTCTTTTACATCTTGTACCGCGCTGATTCTTGTATGGCATGTTATTAATTTTAGTTTTAACTGCATACGGTCTCTCCCAGTGTTGTGATAACTTTGGAGAACGTCTTGTGGACTCGTGCACATCAGCTAATCGTTGTCTGAGCTTTGTTACGTAGTCTTCTGGTAACTTTTGTTCGCCTTTGGGTATACCAAACTTGAGGTCGCTAGGTAAGCGCATTTCCTTTCCGAAAATGACCTTAAATGGGCTCTGTCTGGTCATATTGTAAACAGCTTATATATAAGCCATTAGAAATATAGGAATATGTCGAAACCAATCGTGCTGATTATAGCTGAAGACCTTCCTGAGATGTTTGATTAATGTTCTGTTGAAACACTCTTCCATGCTTTGATTTTTCTTTCGTCTTTTATCTTTGATTCCTTTGTCCTCAAATTTCTTGCCCTTTTGATTGCCGTTATCATCCTTTTCATTGCCGCCTTTGCGCTTCTTATTATCATCATCGTCAGAAACTTTGTCTTTACCTTTTCCGACCTTCATTATACCCTTATCATCGTCATTATCAGCATCTTTAGACCCTTTACTTTTAGTCTTTTTCTTTCTTTCATTGTCCTCCCTCTTGGATTTCTTTACTTTCTTCTTTTTACTTTTATCACCGTAATCATCATCATCTTTGGATTTCTTTCCTTTCGTCATTCGACTTTCGTTATCATCACTGTAGTCATCGTCATCTTTTTCTTCCATCCGTCCGCAATGATTCCATTCAGGATTGCATGGACGTTGTGAAAAAGCTTCTGCATATCCGTGGATACGGCCGCTGCGGTATGGGATTTCAAAGTCATGAGGTTGCAGTCTAGTCTCTCCACGGAAAGCTTGCTCTCTAGCTTGCCATCTTCTCCTTCTGTTGTTTGCATTCGTCCTCGTTTCCTACAGTCGTTTTGCAGGTGTCCCAGTCTACTACATTTCCAGCATCGAATGACACCATGCGAAGGAGTGGTCTCTGATGACGGTATTCTGCTGTGAGTCTGCTGCCCAACTCGATATCTTTGCCCAGTTCGATATCTCTGCCCTTCTTCTAGCGCTTCCATTCGTCGGCGTTTTCTGCAGTCCCTTTGGAGGTGTCCTGGTCTATTACAATTCCAGCATCGCAGAATACCGCATGTAGAATTGCTCTGCATTCTATTACAAGTACATTCCTCCACCGAAATTTCTCTCACTCGTATTGCACTTCGGGAAGCTTGCCTGGCAGATTCATACGCTAGTGCATAGGCTAGTGCTTCTGCTGTTGATTTCTTTCCTGCTAGCCTCAACGCTTGTTGTAAATTTTGATCTGCAATAGCTTTCACAAATGCTTCTGTTGCCACTTCATTAAGGAAATCCGCATTTACGCTAGAGTATGAGAGATAAGCTAATCTTTCCACATCAGCCTGCAGTTGTTGTAGTGATTCGCCATGCTTTTGAATCCTGTTGCGTAGCTGTAGGCGATATACTTGCTGCATGTGTTCATCTCCATAACGTAACTCTATCGCCTGTACTAATGAAGTATAATCACGTTGCCTTTCTATCGGTATAGTTTGTAAAAGCTCTGATGCAGAACCTCGAAGTGCTAATACCAGAGCTGTAGCTTTGTCTGCATCATTCCATCCGTTTACTTCGGAAGCAGCCTCGAATTGTCTCTTGAAAATATGCCACGAATTTTGTCCATCAAATATTGGAGGTTTCATTCTGCCTGCATTGGATATTTCAATTCCTTCGTGCCGTGGTTGTCGATGCTTCATCTTCTCCAAATCTGATTTGAAGTTGTCAAGCTGTTCGGTCACTTTTTGTTGAACTTCCGCCACTTCTTGCTCGATTCCTTCAATTTTTAAATTTTGTTCGTCTAACGAGTTTTTCAGGAAATTCTTTTGTTCCTCTAAGCGATTTTCTAGACAATTCTCCAGAGAACTCTTTTGTTCATCCAAACGCGTTTCCAGTGATTTCTTCTGTTCATTTAAACGGGACTCCATGGAATTCTTTTGTTCATCCAAACGGGTTTCCATAGATTTCTTGTGGTCCTCGAGAGAATTCTTTTGTTCCTGGAGAGAATTCTTTTGTTCCTGGAGAGAATTCTTTTGTTCATCAAAACGAGCTTCCATTTTGCTCATTAAAGTACTTAAAAGCTGTTCTATGTTCATTGCAGGCTCTTCCTCAATTTCTGGTTCTTCTTCGAAAACGAATGTCTCAGGATTCTTTTCTTCCTCTATCAAAGCTTGTGTAAGTCGCTCGACTAGAACATTCTTTAGGCCAGTCGTTTGTAATGACCGCTTCCCCAACTCCACTTTCAATTCCTGTATGCGAAGCTACTCTAGCTTGCGTCCCATTCTTGCGTCTTTTGTAATTCACTCACAGTTTAATATAAAATTATCTTTCGGAATTTTTACACACGATTTCACAAAATTAATCACTCTTTGAACTTCAAATTCAAATGCCACCAATTTATTTCGCGATTTTATTTTACTTCTGACACCAGTTGTTACGAGCGTGGCCTTAGTTCGTTATTTAAAACACAATATTTCAGATATAATTCAAAAGTTCTTTATTTATTTAACTTTACTGTTTACTCTCACAAATTCACAAATAATTATCAAGTCGACTCTTTATTTATCGCTAGTACGTACTTCTAATTATCGCAATCCAAATAGTTTACTTCGTTCACTTCGCTGTCTGAAATAATACTCCGCCTCCTAGCTGTCAGAGCGCCGTATTTATACTCTACGAATTATCCTAGAACCTTCCTGAATATTCCGTTCTCCGAACCCAAAGTTTACTAAGATGACACTCACCTAAAGTTGTTTCCATTCCTAACAGATGTCGCTTGATTCACTTTGTGGCACGTAACAATATGTACCGAACAACCAGAGCTGGGCAATACTTAAGTAAAAAAAGACCTATGTATTACTTAAAGTGCATTTTCGTTACTTACGACTTATTACTCAATACTTTTGAAATGCCCTACTTAGAACTTGAACATAAGTACTTGCTTCTATTTACTTGTACTTAAGACTTAGTTTTGTACTTAAGTACTTATGAGTTTATTAAGTACCTACAAATATCTAACTCTTCTTAAAACAGTAAACACAATCTCCAGCGCACCTAATTTTTTCTTGAGTTTTAAAGTACGCAAAGATCTGGCAAAGCATGTGCCGCACTCACGCGTCAAGGCAGAACCTTAGAAAAACTAATGACATGCAAACAAGACTGGGCAAGTAAAACAAAAACCAGTAACGTCTCGCTCGAACATGAAATCGACGATGCCTCAACTTGATGACATAACCAAGGGTAAGCTAGAAATGCCGCGCTCCAATATAAAATCAACGATGCCTCGACCTGATGTAGGGAAGGTCTCCATTTTTTTTTTTAATTTACTGGAAATTTTTTCCTTAGATCATTTATTCATTATTGGAGGCGACAGTGGGTGCTTAGGAGGACCTCTAATAGTTTTTATGAGTGTAGCAATGATATGTGAAAATTTTACTCTACGTGCAGCGCCGAAAACTATAAAAACTTTTGCTTTGGTACTTGCCCAACTCTGCGAATAACTCAATCCAAAAGAATACAATGAAAAATGACATTAAACAAAAACAATAGATAGACAAAACTATTTCAGCCTACTTAAATAAACTTATACACAGTGATTATCTGAATAGTCATTTTGTAGTTGTACCTCAGGTACGTATATAAAATTATATCATGAGCTGGAGGAGATGTTTGTTGCAGTCAAGCTTTTGATGATTTGAACATTCTGCCCGCCTGGCAGTACAGTGAAAAGTAAAGTACGAAAGAGTAACTTCCGCCCGCCATGAAGTATTATGGCTTTGAAGAGCTAGGAGATAAAAGAGAGAAATATTGTCTTTGCTGAGGAAGGACACATAGTTTATTGATATGGCGCTTAATATGTCCGTTGTGATATTTAAGTAAAACAACTCTGGTAATGCCATCTGAGCCCGGATAGGTTTCTGCTACTCTAGCAAGCATCCATTTGCACGGTGGTAAGTTATCATCTTTGACGAGGACTAGATCATTGACATTAATTGATGGTTGTTGTTGTTGCCATTTTCATCTTTGTTTAAAATGGAGCAAATAGTCCTTTTGTCATATCGACCAAAATTGCTGAAGAATAGTTTGAATGAGGTTCCAACGTGAGTGTTGGCTCAAGGATGTATCTGGAGACGTAAGCGGCGCACTTCCCATTAAAGAGTGGCCTGGTGTAAGAGCTGCAGTGTCATTCGGATCATCTGTTAGAGCGCATAGTGGCCTGGAGTTAAGGCACGCTTCCACTAGCGCAAGAAAAGTAAGCATTTCTTCAATGGATAAGATTGTAGATCCTGAAAATTCGACGAAGGTGGTGTTTCATCGACCTAACTCCAGCTTCCCAAATTCCTCCAACATGTGGGGAAGACGGAGGTATGAAATGCCATTCTATGTTATCTTTGACTAGAGCTTGACGAAGCGGTTCTTCACACTGATTCAGAGCTTCCTGAAATTGCTTCCGAAGTATTGCATCAGCGACAACAAAGTTCGTTGCATTGTCGCTGTATATGTGTGCACAGCGACCCCTTCGTGAAATAAATCGTCGGAAGGCACCAATAAAGGCTTCAGAAGTTAGCTGAGGTACAAGCTCGATGTGAATAGCGCGAGTAGAAAAGCAAATAAATAGAGCAATATACGCTGCACAGGACTTTGCACCTCTATATCTGATGGCTGTGATACTAAAAGGGCCTGCATCATCAACGCCAGTGTGCTCGAATGGTTTACTGGGATTAACTCGTGTATGCGGAAGATTACCCATCATTTGTTCTTGTTATTACGTTGAAATCTAATGAATTTCATACAGCGATGAATGTATGATCGAACTTGATTTCTACCATTTATAATCCAAAATCGCATTCTTATATCCTGCAGTGTAAGCTGTGCTCCTCCATGCAAAGTTTTATTATGAGCCTCCTGAATAATAAGGGTAGACAAATAGGAATCTGGAGGAAGAATGATTGGATGAGCTTCAGAATACGATATGAATGCATTTTTCAGCCGTCCACTAACACGTAGCACCTGGGAATCATCGACGATGGATTAAGCGATAGAAGCTTGCTTTTGCGAGGTAATGATTGTCTTTTTGATAGTGCGCAAATTTCATCATGATATGTCATGTTTTGGACGATATTATCCAGAATATGAGAGCATGTTCATTGTCAAGTGTCAAAAGGAGGTAGATATACCACTTCTATTCGACGTTTATTCCTGCATTTTTGAATAAATAGAATCATCCAAACATAATTTTTGCAACGAGGAATATCTTACGAGAAGATTCCATCGTTTTGATGTATGGGTGGTATGGCATGTTATAGTCTTTTCTTCTAGATTGAGAATATCAGGTTTCACTGGTGTTTTAGTAGGCCAAACAGAAGAGTGATTCTTGAGCCAGCTAGGTCCATTCCACCATAATGGATGATGAAGTAGTTCAGTTATTGTTATTCCCCGTGATGCGCAGTCTGCAGGGTTATCGTGAGTACAAACATAGTAGAAACGAGAATCTGGAGGTGTTGCTTGTATTTCAGATACGCGATTAGAGATGAATGTTTTCCATTTTGATGGATGTCCTTTAACCCAAGTAAGCCCGACTGGAGAATTAGTCCATAAGTAAATTGTAACGGACTTTAAATTCATTGCATCTCGTATAGATCGCATCAGATTCGTAAGCAATACAGCACCACAAAGTTCTATGCGAATACCGAAACGACTTTTAATGGAGCTACTTTTGTTTTGCTTGCTACTAAGCTTACATGAGCAGAACCAAGATCGTGCAATATTCGTAAATATACAACTGCTGAGTACGCTACTGTTGACGCATCGGAGAATCCATGAAGCTCAAGAGCAGAATTTATTGAAGATGTTCCGAACCAACGATGAATAGAAATATTTTCGAGATCCTGAAGATATTTCCGGTAGCTCTGCCATTCAGCCAACATTTCTGGAGGCAAGGTATCGTCCCAGTGGAGTCCTTTCAACCAAAGCTATTGTATGAAGACTTTTCCGACGATGATAACTGACGCAAGCCAGCGTCATGGATCAAAAAGCTTACTTATATCGGACAGCACTGTACGCTTGGTGTACTTATAAGAAATTATATTTAAGGGCATTACGAAGCGGAAAGAATCAGTTGAAGGTTGTCAATGAATTCCTAAGGTTTTTATCTCAGCATCAGAGAACACACGAAGCGAGGTTGAAATATCTCGATCCGACTTAGAGATATCGCGTAAAAGATCCTCTTTATTTGCTGAGCACTTGCGATGAGTAAACCCAGCTGATTGTATTAGATGATTAAGTTTAACTCTTGCTTCATGTGCAGATGCAATATCATATGCTCCAAATAAGACATCATCTACGTAACATTGAGTCGTTAATATATATCCAATCGATGATCATCAGATAATTGCTTTAATGTCCTGCAAGCAAGAAATGGAGCTGACGATGTTCCGTAAGTAACTGTTAGGAGCTTGTAATCTTTGATGGGCGCAGATGTATCGAACCGCCAAACAATGCATTGCAACTCAGTATCCTTGTCATCCACAAGTATCTGACGATACATCTTCTCTATATCAGCTGTGTAAACAGCTGGATATATACGCCAGCGTAGAATTAATGAGGAAATATCTTGTTGTAATTTTGGACCAATGTGAAGACAATCATTCAAAGATATTCCTGTGGTTGATCTATAAGAGCCGTTAAAAATGACTCGTAATTTAATAGTAGTGCTGCTTGGCTTAATTACTGCATGATGTGGCTTCAAGAACAACTGAGTGGGAACTTCCCCAATCTCCCAAAATCGGCGTAGAGTTGTATTTATACCATCACCCACTTGAAGATGAAATATATTGCCACATGTAGAAGGCTTATTGGCTTTATTCTTCACAGGTCCTGAAAGTCTCCAAGTGTACTTTGTGCTACTGGAGTACCTGGAGGTCCACGACGTATTCCATCTAGAGATGGGCAAAAAGCACTGATTCGTTACTTGACTAACGAGTGTTAGATAAATACCGAAGTAACGAATCGGTACTCATCAAAGAAATCGGTACTTTCTTATTTCGTTACTTTGTTTTCATGCTTTGATTCTCTTCTTGATTTCACCGAATAACGATTTCCTTGCATTTTTACATTTCTGCTTTTTTTTCTTTTGAGTAAAAGAGCAGCAAATATCGAAAGAAAGGTAGAATGAAATATGAAAGATATTGACCGAATCGGTACTCAGCAAAGAAATCGGTGCTTCCTTATTTCGTTACTTTGTGCTTTTTTTTCAATTCACCGAATAACGATTTCCTTGCATTTTTACATTTCTGCTTTTTTTTTCCTTTTGAGTAAAAGAGCAGCAAATACTGAAAGAAAGGTACAATGAAACATGAAGGATATTGACTTGACGTCGTTCTAAATTACAAAAAAAGAGCGGAAATTTTTGACCAAAAATTACTGTAGCTTCCGCAAAACTCAAGGAATTGCAACACCAAATGAACCCTGATGGTCAGCCCTTAAAATTAAAAATGATATTATAACCCGTTGGAATTCAACATATTACATGTTTCAGCGAATATGTGTCCAAAGTTTATCTTTGCTGGAATGGAAAACATTAAGGATACTGATAAAAGTTTTAAAGCTATTTGAGCAAGTTACAAATGAGATAAGTGCTGAAAAAGATGTTACTATATCGAAATTTATTTTATGAATGAATGAAGATGCACTGCGAATTCGGATTGTACCACTTGACAATTCATTAAATGAAATACCAGAGAAATCTTCAACGAGCACGTCGTCTACCACAAGAAACTCTGTTGAGAATATGGAGGAGGATATTTGGATGGACTTTGATAATAGAGCATCCTTTGCAAAAAGTGCTATTACACCGTCATCCGCAGCACATATTGAGGTTCGTCAGTTTTCTGAAGAGCCATATATGGACCGCAAAAATGATCCATTATTGTGGTGGAAAACACGAGCGTTCACCTATCCCAGATTAGCTACATTAGCAAGGAAAAATCTTGGGATTATGGCAACTTCAGTCCCCAGTGAGCATATATTTTCAAAAACTGAGCTCATAATATCGGAAAGAAGAAGCCGATTAAAACCGAATGTGCAAATGATAGTTTTCATTAATGCCAATAAGGATTTGTTTAATTAATCTCTTTTTATTACTTTTAAATTTATGCATATTATTTCAATATTTTAATTATTTATGTGTGAACATCTCGTTTTTTCTGCCGTTGAATTTGGTAAATTTTATTTTATTTTTATATATATTTTTGTTTATTTATGTGCAAATACATATACAGGATGTCCCATATGTGGTCTGGCACCCGAAGGCTATGGATAGGTCATGCTTATACAAACAAAAAATTGTATGGGTGGGGGGAGGGAAATGGTAACGGTTTCCGAGATAACGGGACTTTAAGATATTTGGGTATGTTTTTATAGATCACCCTGTAACTTCTGAACGTTACACTCTATGATAATGATTTAAACTTTGGTAAATAGATAATCGCTGGACCTTTCCAATGCTCTACATATTTTTTGCCTCACCCTTTCTGTTTTGAAGTTATGGCTCAACAAATTTAAAATTTAGGAATTTTTACTCGTTTTTTTTTTATTTAACTACTATGTTTATCAAAAAACATGTCATCAATATCAATTTTTCATTCTGAATTTCAAAAGCCCAAAAGCTTAGCTTTAAAATGACCTATCACACTCTGTACCCAAAATATAACCCTTTTTGCGTTTTTTGGACTCTTTCTTAAGCATGTCCAGCGAAAATGGCTGAAAAGTTCAATAAGTGCTGTCGCTAGTAATACTGATACATTCGTTATAGAAGAATTAACCGAAGTATGAGCAGTAGTGGAACAATTTTGTGAACTATTAGGATGCGGTGAGATACCCGCGTGCGAATTTCCATTTTCAGGTGACATGCGTCTTGATGAATCAGTACGAGTTTGATGTAACATACTATGATGTGTCTGACCACAATGTTTACAACGAGCAGAGATGTGACAATTGTGAATAGAATGCCCGAGACGTAGGCAGTTGAAACAGAGCTTCTCTTTTACGAAGACTTGGCGTTGTTCGAACCAGATCGGTTCGAATATATTTTGGTTTTACCGATTACTTTAAAAGGAAAACATCCTGAAAACAAGGCATCAAATTTGTAGGAAAATTAAATCTAATTTGATTACTCGTAATCAAAAGACAGGTACACAACCTAACAAAGCCATGTATTTGTCATATACATAACACATTGCACAAATACAATACAATAATATAGCCTCATTGAGCAGATCAAATTAAAATTCTTATCATATGATTGAAGCAATTAGATTCGTGCTAAAAAACAATTGCTGAAAAAGAACATATGCAAAAATACCATGCTAAAATTGAGTTCTAAAAACAAAACAAATTCAATCTAATTACAAATTTTCCCAAAAATAGGTACATCATCTAACCAACGCATGTGTTGTCATGTAGCATACAATGCATGGCACAAATACAATCAGATCAAGCAGATAAATTTGCAACTCTATCATCATTATAAATACTATAGAACGGTAATTTCTTCTCTACGTGATAGAGATAAAATTTTTTGCAAACATACAGAATTCAATTTAACACAGCAGCATGGGTTGCTTTAAATTTCTTGTTACTATGCATTTTTGTTCGTTGCTATGCATATTTTATCTCTAGTACCGTAAAATTACAGAATCACGGAGAATTCTTGTGATCATGCGCCTCTGCTACTCCATCATTGGTGTCGTGTGCAAGCAAGGGCTATATAAACAGCAGTTTGACTTGATTCGCTCTCTTTTGTGATTTAGCAGTGCAGTGATTAACTTGGCGATTTTATTCCTTTGTGTTCTTCCTAGTGATTTTTCCTAGTGTGTATTTTATTACTAAATTAAATACTTGGTTTGATTGACAGCTAAAATAAAATATTCTTATTCTGCGTACCGACTGGATTAAGGAGTTTGTTTTAGATAGCGATTAAATTAAAGGTTTTTTTTATTGTGGGTAGCGACTGCAATAAAAAATATTACTAACAATACACTTTATTTCTGGTCTCGACGGAAATAAAGAATCTTTCTTCGGGTCTCGAGTGAAGTTAAGTTATATACTAACATTCACTTTAAGTCGGGTCTCGACTGACTTAAAGAATATGATCTCGGGTCTCGACTGAGATAATATATTACTAACAAATATCTTTATTGCGGGTCTCGACTGTAATAAAGTTTCTTATTGCGGGTCTCGACTGTAATAAGAAATCTACTAACTCGCACCACTTTATTGCGGGCCTCGACTGTAATAAAGAGTCTTATTGCGGGTCTCGACTGTAATAAGACAATTACTAACCAAACCACTTTATTGCGGGTATCGAGTTTAATAAAGAGTCTTACTGCGGGTATCGACTGTAGTAAGACAATTACTAATACAAACACTTTATTGCGGGTCTCGACTGTAATAAAGAGTAGTCTTATTGCGGGTTTCGACTGTAATAAGACAATTCCTAACAAATGCACTTTATTGCGCGTATCGACTGCAATAAAGAATATCCTCATACCACACCTCAGTCAAATAAGAGGTCAAGTAAATCAGCTGCTATATATCGATCAGGTGAGTACAAGTCAATTGCTACAGTTGTGTAAATCAAATTTATATATTAATCATTTAATAAACATTGGTTTCAGCTTTTTATATTACAATATATATATATATATCTTGCAGTTCTCAAGTTTTAGTATTTATAGAACTTGAAACATTTAGTGCAGTGAATAAACAGATAAAAACCACTAGCTTTATACCAGTGGCATAAATTTCACTACACCTTTCATTTATTGCATGTACGCTCTGACTACGGGCAGTACATTTTATGGTCCTTCGTAGCCAAATTTAAAGTCTAGTGGTATATACTATTTATCTTTCAAATATGACTTCACTTCAAAAACTTTTCGCTAACCAAGTCACCTCTGCACAAATATTCCAAAAATCGTTCAATAACAACAAAAATACTGATGTAGAAAAACGAACGAGAGGACTTATTTCTGAGCGGTTAATCGCCTTAAACGAAATTTGGTCCGACTATAAGAACACGTATTATACGATTCTCCAAGCTACTCAGGCTTTAGGAGATAGCGAATTGCAAAAATACAATTATTTTGCAAAAGATCAGTTCTCAAGCGTGGAAGATAAATACTACACGTTTCGAGGTATTCTCAGAGATGCACTAGATGCATTCGAAACAAAAGTAGATTCAAAGCCAAACACGGAGAATGAATCTTCTTCATTTCTGAGGTTACCTAGCATCACAATCCCAAAGTTCTCAGGGTCATATGAGTCATGGAGGGCGTTTCGCGATCTATTCCAGTCACTAGTGCATACAAATTCTGCTTTATCTCCAGTGCAGAAATTGCATTATTTATAATCTAATACTTCTGGAGAAGCAGAACATTTGTTGCGTCAGCTTCCAATGACCAATGCTAGTTACGACAACGCATGGAAGATATTGCTCAATAGGTATGACAATAAGCGAGTATTAATTAATGCTCAGCTAAAAATTCTATTCAATCTACCTAAAGCGACACACGAGTCAGCCAAAGCAATAAAAACTGTGCTAGAAAAATCGTCTGAATGTATTTATAAACTCGAAGCATTGGAAGTCCCCACTAAACGCTGGGATACAATCCTGATTTACATGCTAGTGCAATGTCTACCAGCAGAGATGCATCGCTTATGGGAACAAGAAGTGAATACTACAAATGAACTTCCCACCCTAGAATCTCTAAAGGCTTTTCTAGAGACGAGATTCCGAACTCTAGAAGCAATTTCAGAAGCAAAACCATATTCTGTAACCAAACCAGCTCAAATTCCAAGAGCATCCACTCACCTTTCATTATCTGGTGACAGATGTATAATGTGCAAAGAGCAACATCGGATATTCAAATGTCCAAAATTTATTAATCAAGACGTAGATTCAAGATTCATAATTGTCACGTCAAACAACTTGTGCATTAACTGCCTTTCAAAAGGTCACAACTCGAAGTTTTGCTCAAGCAAATTCACGTGCCAGCGATGTGGAAGGAAACATATCCATTCCTTACTCCATAGCAGTAACGCAATTCCACAGGGTTTGATCAAAGCATCAGAAACTCTAGATATACAAGTTCAATCTTCACCTTCCACATCCAATCTTCACACGCTTCACGCGAATCAATCAGCTACACAAGCCTTGCTTGCCACAGCATTGGTGAAAGTTCCGTCAAAAAAGGGTAACATGCTTACTCTACGAGCCTTGATTGACTCAGGCTCTCAAGTCACGTTCATAACACAAGCCACCGCACGCAAGCTGCAATTGGACATTGTGAACACGTTGACACAAATCACTGGCTTAGGACAGTCAGAAGCTGCGTTTGTTAAAAACCAAGCAGCAATGAACATTCACCCTTATTCAACATCGAATAAAGCAACAAATATTAATGCCCTTATCGTGAATACTATCACAGATGTATTACCTCCGTCCAACATTCCAAACAAGGAATGGAGTCATGTACGTTATCTGCAACTCGCCGATCCATACTTTTTCAAGCCAGGAAAAATCGACCTGCTCTTAGGAGCGGATGTATACGGAGAAATCCTCTTAGAAGGATTGCAAAAAGGTCCTCCAGGAACACCAATCGCGCAAAATAGCACGCTCGGTTGGATTCTTTTCGGAAGTCTAAAAAACACTTCCACAATCTCCACAGCGTCTACTTTAACAGCAAACGCTCACTACGAGCATAAGTCTTCACTGGATAACCTTAAACGACGGTTTCGAGACACCGAAAAGGTTACTCCAGGAAGAACCTTGTATAAATAAGATCGAGATTGTGAAGGTTATCATCAAGAGGCTAATTATCGAAACGCCAACGGCCAATTTCAAGCTCATTTTCCCTTTATAAAAGATAGTTCCAGCTTAGGCCACTCTCGCGGCATGACTTTTCGTCGATTCTACAATCAAAAGCCCCCAACAAGCTTGCCAAGAGATGGTAACTTGACAAGATTAACACATAATTCACACGAAAAGCGTACATGGACGTCTACAATTGGTTCTGCCCACATAAGACATAAATTAGTACACCCCAAGAGTAGAAAAAAGGTAAATTATGCTTCGCATCAATCTACAATGGAATTTAAATAACCCATTTCAAACAAAACCAACTATGGTGTTGCAAAAACACCAACATAAATGTTCATACGTATTTTTTGTAAACAAAACAAATGGCAGTCTAAGAGTGAAGCACTACATAAACTACAGCCCTTCAATACGTTGAAACTAGGGTTTCCAATCCGGATATCCGGATATCAAATTATCCGGATTATCCGACCCATTTTGAGTATTCGGTAATCCGGATATTTTTCCTTAATTATCCGATAATGCGGACATTTTTGACATTTTTTTTCAGGAAAATACTGTTTTCTTTCTAACTGTTCGGCATTTTCAAAAGATTATACAATTACTTTCTCAAGTGGCAGTTTTAATTATTATTATTATTTATTTATTAAAGTCTCTTTGAATAAACAAATAAGTTGTCTTGGATGTTTTTTTATCCAAATTTTAAATAAAACAAGTATGAAAGCTAGAGTTGGTCCAAAAGTAATTTTTATGATACCCTAGATGAATGCCCTTATGACCAGGTTTAGACGGGTCAATAAGCTGCCTCTGCCCCACGGAAACTTCTCGGTAATATGATGGTTGGGGGCAGGAATGAAGGATCACCAAACCTACAGATTTCGTGCGGCAGAGACAGCATACTGAGACTGACCTGTCTAAACTGGGTCTATGTAATTTCGTATGGTCACCCATTTGTGTAAGTTTGATTTTCTAAGTGGTTTTTCGCATATATTTTTAGAACGGTTCTACGGACAGTAAACATTATTATAACTAGTTTCATAGCATTTCATATTCTGAAGAACTTTTAAGTACACAAAAAACGTCTAGGACTGATTGTTTTCACAGAATACCTACGGAAAAGATCAAAATTTTATATGGCCCAATTTAGCTCATTTATGAAATTATTTTTAACATTTTTTATGAAAATGTCGCGTAGAAAATTTCAGCTCTCTACGCTGATGCTCTCTAAAGCAATGTCCAAATATGTAGTGAAAAACGAAAGTTTTGTATGGCAACTCCTTGAAGGAGTTACCCGATTTGTCCCATTTGAGTTGAATTTACTTTTTTTTGAAAAAAAAGCACATGTACAAAATTTCAGTTTTCTAAGTACATGCGTTCTCGAGTTATCGTGCGGACACTCAGACAGATAGACAGACGAACAGTCGGATATGCAAAAATCATAATAACTCTTAATATGATGTGTGGGTGTCCAATCCATTTTGCTCTACCATAATTATTTCTATGCGTTACAAACAGAAGGACAAACTTAGTATACCCAATTGATTTCATCTAGGGTATAACAAAACCTACTAAGCACTGAAATTACATGATAACAGTGTGGTTAAAAATTAAATATATTTATAAATGAAATATTGAGTTAATCGCCCAAAAAGTAGTATATACATTGATTATGGAGTAAATAGACGTCTCCAGATTCCGGTGTAGGAGTTTTCTGTTACCCGTATGGCGTTATCCATATATGACGTGATTATCTATATAAAATCGACGATGGCTCGACTTGTTGACGTAACCAACGAGTAAGCCAGCAGTCCACGATGCGACATTTAATTTTTAGCCATTTAAGGGCAATTAAATTTAAAAGAATTGCTAGATGCCCTATTACCACTAGAGACTGCAGCAAAGGAATTAAATAAAAATTCAGCGACACTTTTGACCGCTGAATGTGCTTATAAATTTCTATTTGAAAGCATAGACGAGTTTAGAACGAACTTAGGTTAAAATTTATCGAAACAGAATAAAAAATGAATGGATGAACGTCGACATAAGATTCTTATGAAAGTAAATCTTCTTAGAAGCAGGCAATATACTACATTCCATAAATATTTTGATTATAATTCAAAATGTGCTCCCATTACATTGCCAGTCTGCAGGGATAACTGGAAGTGGCGATTTCTTCTGCTGTTGAGCAGAGCAACGCAAAAAGCATATTATTCAATGCATTTCTTACAATAAAGCCAGTATTTACAGTTTCAATCAATTACAATTTTGAAATTTTCAATGCAATAACTTTTTAAAAGATTCTTTTTTAAAAACAAAATAAATTTAAATAATATGTTTTTTTAGTATTTATCAATTACTAATGTACATAATTAAAATATTTGAATAAAAAAATTATAAAACACCATGAAATATTGGATTCAGGCTATTTATTTATTTTGTTTTTTATTCTCCGGATATCCGGATTATCCGGATATTTTGAGTTTTCAGTATTCGATATCCGGATAGTCATTAATGTGGGATAATTGGAAACCCTAGTTGACACCATTCAGCACAAGGAAGTGCATTTAAAAGGAAAAAATCTTTTTTTTTTGCTTACTCTTTCATTTTTTCTGAAATAAAACAAAAATTCATTATTTTTTTGTTTCCGTGGGAAACTTTCAATAAACTCATATTCCCCAAAAATAGAAAGTGCATTGCTAACAATTGCAGATAATATACCTACGCACACAAAAAATCAAACAAATAAACAAAATACCCCACGAAACATTTATTTCCTCCTAATCAAAATTGTTTTTTTGTTTTTGTTTTTTTTTTTATACAAAAATTTCATATCCATGCAAAAATTTTAACTTAATTAATAAAACAATAAGTGGCAAGATCTTTACATTTGAAAGACATTACAGCCTTTCAACGGGGGGCAGTATGTACGAACCAGATCGGTTCGAATATATTTTGGTTTTACCGATTACTTTAAAAGGAAAACATTCTGAAAACAAGGCATCAAATTTGTAGGAAAATTAAATCTAATTTGATTACTCGTAATCAAAAGACAGGTACACAACCTAACAAAGCCATGTATTTGTCATCTACATAACACATTGCACAAATACAATACAACCATATAGCCTCATTGAGCAGATCAAATTAAAATTCTTATCATATGATTGAAGCAATTAGATTCGTGCTAAAAAACAATTGCTGAAAAAGAACATATGCAAAAATACCATGCTAAAATTGAGTTCTAAAAACAAAACAAATTCAATCTAATTACAAATTTTCCCAAAAATAGGTACATCATCTAACCAAAGCATGTGTTGTCATGTAGCATACAATGCATGGCATAAATACAATCAGATCAAGCAGATAAATTTGCAACTCTATCATCATTATAAATACTATCGAACGGGAATTTCTTCTCTACGTGATAGAGATAACATTTTTTGCAAATATACAGAATTCAATTTAACACAGCAGCATGGGTTGCTTTAAATTTCTTGTTACTATGCATTTTTGTTCGTTCCTATGCATATTTTATCTCTAGTACCGTAAAATTACAGAATCACGGCCAATTCTTGTGATCATGCGTTTGCAGTTTGACTTGATTCGCTCTCTTTTGTGATTTAGCAGTGCAGTGATTAACTTGGCGATTTTATTCCTTTGTGTTCTTCCTAGTGATTTTTCCTAGTGTGTATTTTATAACTAAATTAAATACTTGGTTTGATTGACAGCTAAAATAAAATATTCTTATTCTGGGTACCGACTGGATTAAGGAGTTTGTTTTAGATAGCGATTAAATTAAAGGTTTTTTTATTGTGGGTAGCGACTGCAATAAAAAATATTACTATCAATACACTTTATTTCTGGTCTCGACGGAAATAAAGAATCTTTCTTCGGGTCTCGACTGAAGTTAAGATATATACTAACATTCACTTTAAGTCGGGTCTCGACTGACTTAAAGAATATTATCTCGGGTCTCGACTGAGATAATATATTACTAACAAATAACTTTATTGCGGGTCTCGACTGTAATAAAGTTTCTTATTGCGGGTCTCGACTGTAATAAGAAATCTACTAACTCACCCCACTTTATTGCGGGTCTCGACTGTAATAAAGAGTCTTATTGTGGGTCACGACTGTAATAAGACAATTACTAACAAAATCACTTTATTGCGAGTATCGACTCTTTAGTACAGTCCATGCTGCGGGTATCGACTGTAGTAAGACAATTACTAATACAAACACTTTATTGCGGGTCTCGACTGTAATAAAGAGTAGTCTTATTGCGGGTCTCGACTGTAATAAGACAATTACTAACAAAACCACTTTATTGCGGGTATCGACTGTAATAAAGAGTCTTACTGCGGGTATCGACTGTTGTAAGACAATTACTAACACAAACACTTTATTGCGGGTCTCGACTGTAATAAAGATTCTTGCTGCGGGTCTCGACTGTAGTAAGAAAATCACTAACACAAAACACTTTATTGCGCGTATCGACTGTAATAAAGAGTCTTATTGCGGGTTTCGACTGTAATAAGACAATACCTAACAAATCCACTTTATTGCGGGTATCGACTGTACTAAGGAGTCTTAGTGCGGGTATCGACTGTAGTAAGACAATTACTAACACAAACACTTTATTGCGGGTCTCGACTGTAATAACGATTCTTACTGCGGGTCTCGACTGTAGTAAGAAAATCACTAACACAAAACACTTTATTACGGGTATCGACTGTAATAAAGAGTCTTATTGCGGGTTTCGACTGTAATAAGACAATTCCTAACAAATCTACTTTATTGCGGGTATCGACTGTAATAAAGAGTCTTACTGCGGTTATCGACTGTAGTAAGAAAATCACTAACACAAAACACTTTATTGCGGGTATCGACTGTAATAAAGAGTCTTATTGCTGGTTTCGACTGTAATAAAACAATTCCTAACAAATCTGCTTTATTTCGGGTATCGACTGTAATAAAGAGTCTTACTGCGGGTATCGACAGTAGTAAGACAATTACTAACACAAACACTTTATTGCGGGTCTCGACTGTAATAAAGATTCTTGCTGCGGGTCTCGACTGTCGTCAGAAAATCACTAACACAAAACACTTTATTGCGGGTATCGACTGTAATAAAGAGTCTTATTGCTGGTTTCGACTGTAATAAAACAATTCCTAACAAATACACTTTATTGCTGGTATCGACTGCAATAAAAAATATCCTCATACCACACCTCAGTCAAATAAGAGGTCAAGTAAATCAGCTGCTATATATCGATCAGGTGAGTACAAGTCAATTGCTACAGTTGTATAAATCAAATTTATATATTAATCATTTAATAAACATTGGTTTCAGCTTTTTATATTACAATATATATATATATATATATCTTGCAGTTCTCAAGTTTTAGTTTTTATTGAACTTGAAACATTTAGTGCAGTGAATAAACAGATAAAAACCACCAGCTTTATACCAGTGGCATACATTTCACTACACCTTTCATTTATTGCATGTACGCTCTGACTACGGGCAGTATAGGCGTTGTTCAACAGACTTTGAACGAAATGAAGGGCAGAACATCAGCACATGTTTTCCACTACATGCAATAATCCTTTTCCATCCACTGTATCATGAGCACGGAATCCATCAAGTTGGCGTCGTGACGTTATTTCTGTTTTATCGATTTGGTTAGATTGTATTGACTCTAAAGTACGGATTCTCCCTTCTAAGAATTGGTTTAGGTTATCAAACTTAGGAAGGATAGTGCTCTTGGATATAGAATTTTCCCAGTCTCTTCTAGTTTGTTTATCTAATTTTTCTGCAATGATATATGTCAACCAATCATCCCAATGCTCAGTAGGGCGCCTTAGATTCGACAGAGCACCGATAGACTGAGTTGTAGTGACCAGCAAATGTTTGAGCTCCTTAGCCGAATCACAACTTACACATCAGTAGATAAGCTATGCGGGTACCAGACCACTTTTTTATGCCTCCAGGATTTCGCCACAGATGGCGCCACCGTCTCTAGGTGGTTTGAGCCCATACTAAATGTAGGTTTGCGTCTTGGTTGTATTGGTTTCGGTCTCGACTGCGCCCTAGCGGGATTAATCTGTACTACCAGGATGTATCATTTGATCTTGACTGCACCCTAGCGGCAATAGCCGGTACTAACAGCATGCTCCCGTACTACGGTTTCCTTAAATAGATATGTGTTGCGCCTAAATGTAGGCTTTTGGTTTCATTGAGTCTCGACTGCGCCCTAGCGGGATTAATCGGTACTACCGGGATGTGTGGTTTGTGCCTTGGATACACCATTGTTCCTTGGATGCACCACTGTGTCTTGCGTGCACCATTGAGTCTTGGATGTTGGGAATACGAGATCACTTTGGGGATACGAGATCACCTTCAGCACTCTCCAGCATAGGGAAATAGCATAGGATTTCGATCTTGTTGCTGGAGTTCTCGGACTCGTAGCCTCCAATTTGAAATTAAGTGTTTCATCTCGAGTTTTGGGGATACGAGATCAATTTGGGGATACGAGATCACTCTTAGCACTCTCCAGCATAGGAAAATAGCATAGGTCTTTGATTTTTTTTCTGGAGCTCGTTTATTTTTCATCTCATAGATCGTAGTTCTAAATATTTGTGAAGTGGTGGGAGTCTGTATTGGTGGAGGTTGCTGGTTAAGTTTTATCTGGTCTTGGAGGCTACAATTTGACCTTGTGGTGCCCCCTCCCTTGTCTGGGTGCTGGGGGTTGGCTGAGAGCTTTAGAGGCATTATATAATACTATGACTAGGACTGCCTGAGGTGTCTTGGACTGGGCTATGTTACATGTGCCAAGGCTTGGGTAGAATGTGTATTAAGTAATGATATGAAATACCCTAACCGAATTTATATCGGGGCTGGATACATGTCAGCTTGAGTTTGGTTTTAGCTGTTTACTTTAATATGAGTGCCTGTGGTATGTTGGGCTGGGCTACTTGGTGGCTGAGGAAACGTTATCTAAGGCGTGGGTGGATGTGTGCAGCTGTGTATTTATGCAGATAATAAATGTGAAATTCCCTTAGAAAATTAGTGTAATAAGTATTAATACTAATTCATATTTTTGTTCATGTCAATAGTATTAGTACTCGGGGTAAAATTTTCATTAGAAATCATCTGCGCGAGATATGAGCGATCTTACCTTCTCAGGTGTAATTAATATTAGTAGCTGAAAAACAAAAAAAAACAACAACAACAACTGTAATCGAAGTTGTGGATTAAAGATTTGATGATCTTAATCTGTAGGTGTCTTTTATAAACATTGCGCCATGTGATGATATATCTAAAAATAGATCAGGCAAAGCTGATTAGAGCGAATGTTGGTAGATATGTTCACTTAGATAAGTAATGGAAATTGGTAAATGCCTAATTTTGCTCTTCAGGTGGAATGCTTCTAATTTGATTCCTTGCATAAACAAATTCGCACAGTCCAGTAAAGTAAACAAATTCGCGCTCGAATAATGTAAACAAATTCGCACAGCAGCCGAGTAAAGTAAACAAATTGAGCGATTTATATTTTTTAATGTAAGATTCCCAAGTACTTTAGCTGAAAACAACAACTGATATTAATCTGTAGGATATGATGTCTTGGATGAGTAGTGGAAGTTATAATTCAAAATTTCTTTTGCTGAAAAAAACAGCAACAACAACTATAACGTCAGTTGTGGTCTTTTATATGATCATGTTATGATATTCGATGTGTAAAAATAAATGACGGCTGCTTGGGATGGTACGACACATGAAATCATTAGAAGTAATGGAAATTAAAGCATTAGGAAAGGTGGCCAGGCGGCTGGTAATTTGATATCTTGCGTAAACAAATACGTCCGAGTAAAGCAGACAAATTGAGCGATTAATGTATTTTTTTGTATCTAGGAGTTTGTATTGAAAAGTGTTACATTTTATGACGAATTGTTTTTTATTATCAATAAAATTTCTCAATCAGTCATGCTGTTATGAGATTTGATTGACCCCGATATCATAGTTCACATGAAGCTGATAAGAATATGATAATTTTATCTTCATACTATTGAAGTGATCACATTATTTTCTTACCATTAGGTTGAGAGTGGGTTTAATTAAATGTTTTGATGAAAGAAGGTGGTGTTAGGATATCAATGTAGTATGATATCTTGTCTTAGATGAGTAATGGAAGTTGTTTGGGAGCTGTGATCACAGTCGAATAATGTAAACAAATTCGCACAGCAGCCGAGTAAAGTAAACAAATTGAGTGATTTATGTTTTTTAATGTAAGATTCCCAATTTCTTTAGCTGAAAACAACAACAACAACTGATATTAACCTATAGGATATGATGTCTTAGATGAGTAGTGGAACTTTTAATTGAAAAATTTCTTTTGCTGAAAAAAGGCAACAACAACAACTATAACGTAAGTTGTGGATTAAAAATCTTTTATAAACAAGAGTGATCATGCTATGATATTCGATATCTAAAAATAGATCACGGCTGCTTGGCATGTTAAGAAACATGAAGTAATGGAAATTATAGTCTTATCAGAAAATTTTCGATGTAGGGATGTGTGTATTGCAAAGTCTTAGGTTTTATGAAAAAATTGTTTTTTTTATTTTCAATAAAATTTCATTTTGGGTGGGTTAAATTTAAAACTTTGATGACCTATTATATCAATGTGAGGTGATACTAATATAGTATGATATGTTTGCTTAGATGAGTAGTGAAAGTTGTATGGGTACAGTAAAAGACTTCTCAACAAATTTTTGGTGATAAGGTGTAATGGCATGACGAGTGTTGCCACACGAAATCTTTCTAGAGTACCTTGTTAGCCTAGCCTGAAAGTGTCCATAGTGAAGATCGTAGTAGGAGGTTTAGAGTAGGTACTGTAAGTTATGTATTAAGTTAAAAGTTTTGATGTAGGTATTTGGTATTTATCTCCTCGAAATGGTGTTGTACGAGTATCAGGAAGGTCGGAAAAAAGTTGATAATGCTTCAAGTTCAATAGTGAAGACCTCGATGTTGAGAGTGGGTATTTGGAATGATATAATTCTAGTAGGATATAGAAGTATTATTTATTCATCTTTAAATCTTACCATGAAAGTAGGTTGGGAGTTGATTAAATTAAAAGTTTTAATGAAAGAAGGTTGAGTCATTATATTAATATAGTATAATGTGTTGCCTTAGATGAGTACTTGAGAGCTGTGAGTAATATGAGGAATATGTTGTAGATGAGTAGTGAAAGTTGAAAATATAAGATTTCCAATTTCTCTACTGAAAAACAACAACAACTGTAAATAATATATACCAAATCAATTTTTCACACAATATTTATACACATCAAATTCATTATCTATTTTTATATCTTAAGTTATAAACTTTTTTGTCTATATTTATTAAATCTAGTCAAAATAAGTGGTTTGAGCAGCCACTTCTGAAAAAATCACAAATTATGATTAAGAAAGCTTCATGATATATACCAAAAGGATACCAATGGATTACATAAGGAAAGTAGGCTCACTTAATCTGCAAACAACAAATTTGATTGAAAGTGACACCCGATGTCAGTAATAATCATTTCTACTTCAATTATCACTCTTAAGCGACGTGTGCCACAGAAAATATATTAAGTATAGTCTAAAATATGCATTGTAAATAAAAATTGTATTAGGTAACCTTCTAAAACCAGCAGTGTCGAGACATAGAGGCTACAATTTGACCATGATTCAGCTTCGATAAGAATATGGTAATTTTATCTTCGGAATATTGGTGTGGTGGGCCTAATTTTTCTTACTATTAATGAAAGTGAATAAACAAGACTTGTCAATAAATCACTTGGCTGATGAGTATTGCAAGTTGTATGGAAGATTATAATTAACTCTGAGTAAACAGTAAAGAAGAAGATTTCTGGTAACTGTATGTTCCATACATAATCTTACGGGCGGAAGAAAATTTTACAAGAATCTGGTAACTGCATTTCCTTATAAACCTTATATAAACCGTATATAAACCTTATATAAATTCATATGTTCTAGATGAAATCACATTCTATAATATCTGAAAATAGATAGCAGCAAAATGAAAGGCTATACAAATTTGGTAGCAGTTTGTTCTATACAAAATCTAATAATCAGAAGAAGATTTTATAAGAATCTGGTAACATGTTCAGTTCACAATTTAAAAAGTAGAAGAAAATTGTATAAGAATGTGGTAATAATATGTTCGGTACAAAATCTAACAAGCGGAAGAAAATTTTATAAGAATCTGGTAAGGATCCGGTAACAGTATGTTCCATACAAAATCTAACATAGACAAAGATAATTTTATTAGAATCTGGTAACAGTATGTTCAAAACAAAATGATGTGTAAGCCTTATATAAATCCACATGCTCTATATAAAAAATCGGGATATAAATTTCTGTTAGAAAAAGTTAGTTAGAGTATATAGCGATTTTAAAAATTAATGTCTCCAAAACGAAGCCGAGAAGCAATTTCTCCAATCTGTTCTAGATGAAAGCATATTCTATAATATCTAAAAATAGATAGTGGCAAACAAACTTTTATAAGAATTTGGTAACAGTATATTCTATCTAAAATCTACCAGGCAGGAGGCAATTTTATAAGAATCTGTTATGTTCTATACAAAATCTAAAAAGGGAAAAGAAAATTGCATGGGGATTTGGTTAGTGGTTAGTGTCCTCCCGAATGTTGGACTGTTAAGATGGATATTGAGGAGTTTTTAAGAGAATATAATAACATCTTACTTGATGAGCATAAGAAACAAATCCAAGAATGCTATAACTTTTTAAACTTATATGAAAATATTGAAAAAGTTGACTCAAAATTTGGTGAGCACTATATAAGCTGCCCTTGGTCAAGTGATGATTCAACGGGTGGACCAGATACATGTGAATGTTGTGGTGTTGCTAGATGCCTAAAAGAAGTTGTGAGGCTATATAAATTCTATCAAACACAAAGTAATTGCGAAGCATGCCTTAAGAAGTGCGATTTAACTTAGCACTAGAAATTCTCATTTTGTATACTTGGAGAGCTCATAAAAGATCATGGAAACTTGCGCTGTAGGCAGATGTTGATTTCAACGACAGACAAAGGAAATTTTGATTACATCTAACATCGAGATTACAGCTCGGTGCCATAGCATTATAAGATGTGAAATAGAATGATACACTAAGAGCTATATGTTAATACTTTTTAATTTTTAATAAATGATATTTTATATATGGCCTTCTTTTTATTCAACTGATAACAGATAAACAGCTTTTCAAACAGCTCTGATAACAGCTTAACAGCTTTTCAAACAGCTCTGATAACAGCTTAACAGCTTTTCAAACAGCTCTGATAACAGCTTAACAGCTTTTCAAACAGCTCTGATAACAGCTTAACAGCTTTTAAAACAGCTCTGATAACAGCTTAACAGATTTTAAACAGCTCTGATAACAGCTTAACAGCTTTTGAAACAGCTCTGATAACAGCTTTTCAAACAGCTCTGATAACAGCTTAACAGCTTATCAAACAGCTCTGATAACAGCTTAACAGCTTTTAAACAGCTCTGATAACAGCTTTTCAAACAGCTCTGATAACAGCTTAACAGCTTTTAAACAGATCTGATAACAGCTTGACAGCTTTTCAATCAGCTCTGATAACAGCTTAACAGCTCTTAAACAGCTCTGATAACAGCTTAACAGCTTTTAAAAACAGCTCTGATAACAGCTTAACAGTTTTCAAACAGCTCTGATAACAGTTTAACAGCTTTTCAAACAGCTCTGATAATAGCTTAACAGCTTTTAAACAGCTCTGATAACAGCTTAACAGCCTTTAAAACAGCTCTGATAACAGCTTAACAGCTTTTAAAACAGGTCTGATAACAGCTCAACAGCTTATAAAACAGGTCTGATAACAGCTTAACAGCTTTTAAAACAGCTCTGATAACAGCTTAACAGCTTTTAAAACAGGTCTGATAACAGCTTAACAGCTTATAAAACAGGTCTGATAACAGCTTAACAGCTTTTAAAAGAGCTCTGATAACAGCTTAACAGCTTTTCAAACAGCTCTGATAACAGCTTAACAGCTTTTAAACAGCTCTGATAACAGCTTAACAGCTTTTAAACAGCTCTGATAACAGCTTAACAGTTTTTAAAACAGCTCTGATAACAGTTTAACAGCTTTTAAAACAGGTCTGATAACAGCTTGACAGCTTTTAAAACAGCTCTGATAACAGCTTAACAGCTTTTAAAACAGCTCTGATAACAGCTTAACAGCTTTTAAAACAGGTCTGATAACAGCTTTACAGCTTTTCAAACAGCTCTGATAACAGCTCAACAGCTTTTCAAACAGCTCTGATAACAGCTTAACAGCTTTTAAAACAGGTCTGATAACAGCTTAACAGCTTATAAAACAGGACTGATAACAGCTTAACAGCTTTTAAAACAGCTCTGATAACAGCTTAACAGCTTTTCAAACAGCTCTGATAACAGCTTAACAGCTTTTAAACAGCTCTGATAACAGCTTAACGGCTTTTAAAACAGCTATGATAACAGCTTTTCAAACAGCTCTGGTAACAGCTTAACAGCTTTTAAACAGCTCTGATAACAGCTTAACAGCTTTTAAAACAGCTCTGATAACAGCTTAACAGCTTTTCAAACAGGTCTGATAACAGCTTAACAGCTTTTAAAACAGCTCTGATAACAGCTTTAATTTTTTGCTAGTAAAGTACATTTAAAAACATTGAGGTGAATTATTTTAGTAGAAATATTTGCAAGATTTTATAGATGGATTTTTCCAGCTTTTTTCGGAACGAATTAGTATACAATTTTTCACAAAACCTAAACCTTTTCACCAAGGCATGCTAGTAGTTCCGGCTAATGCCGCTAGGTAACCTTACTCGAGAAATATCGAAATCCTATGCTATTTCCCTATGCTGGTGAGTGCTGTAAGTGATATCGTATCCCCGAACCCGAGATGAACAACATAGGTAGTACCAGCAAATGCCACCAGGGGGCCTTGCTCAAGAAATGGTGTTTGGACTCGAAAAACTTCTCCGCTAATAAAAGAAAACAGCAAAACCGAGGCATGCTATTAGTTCCGGCTAATGCCGCTAGGTAACCTTACTCAAGAAATATCGAAATTCTATGATATTTCCCCAAAACCAAAATGACGCCATGCTGATATATAGCACTTCCCCGCTAATAAAAGAAAACAGCAAAACCAAGGCATGCTATTATTTCCGGCTAATGCGGCTAGATAACCTTACTCAAGAAATATCGACATTCTATGCTATTTTCCTATGCTGGAGAGTGCTGTAAGTGATCTCGTATCCCCAAGCACGACATGAACAAAAATTGGTAGTACCAGCAAATGCCACCAGGGGACCATTCGAGATGAAAAATAAGCGAACTTCAGAAACAAAATCAAAATCCTATGCTATTTCCCTATGCTGGAGAGCTCTAAAAGTGGTCTCGGATCCCCAAAATGGTCTCCATAAGACTTTTCAATACACACGTACCCCAGAACCCTCACTGACATCGTCTAGAATCTGTTCATGGTGATGTCAAGTTGTGAAATTCGAATAATGCTGATATCTACAACTTCCCTGCTAAGAAAACTTATTTAGGTGCAGCAAAACCATGATGACGTCATGCCGATATCTAGAACTCTCCTGCTAATAAAAGAAAACAGCAAAATCAAGGCATATTGGTAGTTCCGGCTAAGACCGCTAGGGTACCTTACTCAAGAAATGGCGCGTAGAGAATTTCTGATGAAAATTTCGTCCCCCCTAATACCCCCACCCCAACCATCTAGAATCCATTGGCATGAACAAAAATTTCCTAGCGTCAACTTTAATTATTACTAATATTAGTTCAAATCCAAAAGCCTACATTTAGGCGCACCACATATCTATTTAAGGAAACCGTAGTACCGGAGCATGCTGGTAGTACCGCCTAATGCCGCTAGGGCGCAGTCAAGACCAAATGACACATCCCGGTAGTACTGATTAATCCCGCTAGGGCGCAGTCGAGACTCAATGAAACCAAAAGCCTACATTTAGGCTCAACACATATATATTTAAGAAAACCGTAGTACGGGAGCATGCTGTTAGTACCGGCTAATGCCGCTAGGGTGCAGTCAAGATCAAATGATACATCCTGGAAGTACCGATTAATCCCGCTAGGGCGCAGTCGAGACCCAAACCAATACAACCAAGACGCAAACCTACATTTAGTATGGGCTCAAGCCACCTAGCGACGGTGGCGCCATCTGTGGCGATATCCTGGAGGCATAAAAAAGTAGTCTGGTACCCGCGTCTGGTACCCGCATAGCTTATCTACTCACATCGTACATTGACAATTGAAGATATGTATGTGTAAGTCAAAATCTTTAATTATTGTTAATGACTGCAAGATGATTTATTAGATTGAGGGCTTCTCCCGTTAATGAAGATTTTAGGTACTGAAACTTCTCCACGTCTGATATATATAGAGATGAATGAATTAATGATACGTATGGATCACGAAATGATGGCCATTCAATATAATTTCCATTAAATGTAGGTATGGACAATTTTGGAAGATTTGGTATTATCTCTTGCTTTGAACTTATTATCTCATTGTACATGGTAGAATTAACATTATGGCAGGATGCATTTGACGAATACGCCCACGGAGATTTGCCAATGCTTCGATATATGACTGTTCTACGTCAGAATATGTGTCGTTCTCGAAATTGACGTCAGCAAGGAAAGCGTCATCAGCTTGTGCAATGTGTCGTGAGTATTTGTAAACAGATCCCAATATGACTGTAATAGCTGAATACGAGCTTCAATGTACTCTTCATTTCGGTTTTCAATACCAGTCTTATCTGAGTTTGTAATAAATCGGTCTATTAAGCCTGGAAAGCGCTTTTGCTGTCTTAATATTTTGTCCATATTGAATGATATATCCTTAATTGCATAAAATGACTAGAGAGACTTACCGATCATCCAGTTTTTTGTGGTATGACTGCTCAATGAATGTTGTATGACCTCGATGCCTTAGGCGATCATAGGATATTCTGATGAGGATGATGCATATATTGGTGTTGACTTAATTATTCGTGACGATTCTAGTCTTCTAAGGTATTAAGTAATATAGGCACTACACCACTAATTCTCACCAGCTCACACTAACTAAGTTCACAGTTAATTCACTACGAACAAAAATCTTATTATTGAAATAATCTTGTCACAAAAAAGATTTTTGTAAAAGCACAGCTCTTAATTGTTATTTTAAATCCTTTATCCGACTTTAGATTTATAAGGATGTAAGGATTTACTAGAATTAAGCGCTTTAAGAAAACTATATATTTTTGAGCCACGTTATAAAACTTTTATTATACAATTCAACAAGACTGATAATTATATGTACCGAACAACTCAATGCAAAAGAATACAATGAAAAATGACATTAAACAAAAACAATAGATAGACAAAACTATTTCAGCCTACTTAAATAAACTTATACACAGTGATTATCTGAATAGTAATTTTGTAGTTGTACCTCAGGTACGTATATAAAATTATATCATCATCTGGAGGAGATGTTTGTTGTTGGTAGTTATGCACTCAAGCTTTTGATGATTTGAACAGATGCAATTGATATACACGAAAAGGAAACTCTTGCTTTTATTGCTTGGTTGCACTTATTCTTGCACCAAGAGCGATTTTGCTGTTGTTGAGATCTGCTGTAGGAATACGGATTTTCCGAATCAGCATTTTTATTTTGTTTTTATAAGTATTCTAGTTAAACTACGAACGAAACAATAAAAAGAAATTATTCTAAAATAAATCTCTTTCTGTAAGTGTAATAACTCAATAACAACACAATGGTTTGTTAGCCGTTGTGCAGTTTCGCTGAATTTCTTTAATTATGAGTTACAATTGTTTCTTTAAATGTGAGGTCTTCCAGGCCCCCACGGCCCCTCGTGCAAATACGCCACTGGATGTATAGTGCAATTATACGTCGCTAATGCTGGATTTTTTTTGTTTAGGCCATGATACGAAAATTGTTTAAGTAACTAATAAGGAAGCGGCATATCGGGTGGAAACCTAATCCACTCGGCAAAATGTATTAGTGTGCTGTGTTGTTATTCATTTCGTCATGGCAGTAATGAAATCGTGATATTTTGAAGGGGGGCATTTTTTATAAACCAAATTGCTATGTAAAGTAAACAAATTTTTAGCGCCCCCTTATTTTCAAATAATATTTCTTCGCGTTGCTTTTGTTTGGCTAAGATAACTTAATTTAAGTTTAACTTATTTTCCCTTTTATTTTACTTCAAACACTATAATTTATTAATGAAACTATTAAACTTCCTTGACAAATCCTATCCCTCGACACAAACTCCGGTAGGTACAGCACAGCGCACTTCAACACCATAATTCAAGATTTCGGAGTCTCTAATATATAAAATCCCGTTATCAAACCAATATTTCTATATTCTAGCACCCTACTATTATGTAAAAATCACTTTTAATTAGTTATTTACCACAAAATCGCTAAAGGCGATGACACAATGGTGGCTTCGGCTCTCGCTCCGGCTTCGGAGCCGAAGCCAGCTACTGTCAAATCGTTGAATTCGAAGCCGACTATGACACAATGGCGGCTTCGTAGATTCGTAAAGAAGTAGTTAAATACAGAGGGAATTGAAGAAAAATAAAATTAATAATAATAAAAAAATAATTCAAATATTAAATATTGCTTCATAATCACAACTTCAATTTATATTATTAAGTTTTCAAATGTATAGAAAAACTTTGAAAAGTAATAATTAATTAAAAAACAATACAATACAATACAATATAAAACACAAAAATGAATTAAAATAAAAGCCACTCACTAGGAATACCAATTTCCTGCCTTATTCTCTTCCACACTTTTTCCTTTTTAAAATTATTTTTGTAATCTTTGTCGCTTTTCATGTACAACAAGGAATTTTTCTTCACCATTTCAATCAATTTTTCTTCGTATGACATTGTGAAGCCGCTGAAAATCAAATATCAACTGATAGCGGCTGCATACTAACATTTGATTTGGACAGGCTTCGGCTCCGAAGCCGGAGCGAGAGCCGAAGCCACCATTGTATCATCGTCTTAAGTCAAAGCCGAACTTTCTTTTCATAAAATCTAAAATGTCAGAAATCAAAAAGCAAGCATGGTCTGAATGTTAGTGAAATGCTTCCACACGTACACTGTATTCGAACGATACGCCGCTTCGTTATTATAAAAACATTTTATATATTACAAAGTTACACATTCATTGAAGGGAGCTAGTAGTGCCGTCCGCTGTGTGGAGATGTGGTGTTTTGATATTTTGGTTCAGTTGAGTATTTTTGTGTTTTTTTTTGCAAGGGACTTTTATGGGTAAATGAAAAGTTATTTAATTCTGTGTTAATTTTTTATTGATTTATTATTTTCGTTTGAATTTAAATACACTAAATGTTTTAATTTTGCTTCTTTATTATACGTACGTACATAGTACCATAGATGGCGTAAGAACTAGATGTCGCATAGAGTACCAGAGAAAAGTATACAGATTTTAAATCGCTGATCCATTCTGGATGTTTCAGAGGTACTGAGAACAAATGTCAAGTCAAGTCAAGTGTTCTTCACACGCGATTAACGAAATAAAACGAATTATGGCGAATTTATTACGGAACCGATATCCCGGGATATTTGAAAATGTTTACGTACAGGCTTTAATTTAGGCCTAGAATTCACTTTTGTCTTTGATTCACTTTACACTTTATTTGTTCGAATTTATATTAACTTAAGGTTACACGATGTCGAAATTATTACAGCCTGTTGCGCGACGGCAAGCTGTGTTCTTGTCTGTTATTTGATAATTTTGGAGTTTAGAGGAATAGGGAAGTTGGATGGTAGTGGGAAGTTGTGGAACGTTAGAGATTTCCCTAACTTGTTGTGAGTTGTCTGAAAACAAATGTTCCTTTAACAGCAGTTTTGTACACATTTGGTCGACTCCCTAACATGATAGATGCTGTACTGAACAAACTAAAGGAATTATGCACAGCACAATATATTCGGTGAGGTGGGTGGGGCGTAAACGTACTCACAGCGATCTTCATTGAATAGATGCTGGTATTGGTCGCTGTGGTGACTGAAGACGAACATAATCTACGAATAGAGAAGTAAAGGAAGGGAACCGCAAAGTTTGTGTACGAGAGTGAACGTTGCCGTCTTTATGTTCCAGGCCGTGACACAAAACGATTTTGCTACTTGTAAAACTATTAGAGTGGTACGATTTCGCACTTCTCTTATCACTTGTGTTAAGTAAGAATCTATCCTACTTAAACTTGTTGTGGTTTCTTTGCGAAGAAACCGTTTGACTTAACTTGCAAAGTAAAATCGCTTTTCCCGGCAGCGACTGTCGTATCTCTAATGTAAGGGTGGTTGCGTGGAGTAGCTTGTTAAAGCACAACTCCCGATATTATTGTGGAGTAGCTTGTTTAAAGCACAACTCCTGATATTATTTTAGAGTAGCTTGTTTAAAGCACAACTCCCGATATTATTGTGGAGTAGCTTGTTTAAAGCACAACTCCTGATATTATTTTAGAGTAGCTTTTTTAAAGCACAACTCCTGATATTATTGTGGAGTAGCTTGTTTAAAGCACAACTCCTGATATTATTTTGGAGTAGCTTGTTTTAAAGCACAACTCCTAATTGAAACGAACCGTTTACTGTTTACTAACTCGACTCAAATCGACTGACATTTATTCTTCAAATTCTTTGCTTAGTTATACAGAAGAATCTTATTAATACGGAAATAAATGAAATACTTCCGACCCAACACTTTGTATATAACAGTACAAAGTGTTAGGTCATTTGCACTTCATTTATTTCTGTTTACAAATAAATTGCGGCACTCGTCGCTTCCGTACATACATACAGATATTTTTCTGACTATAATCGTACTGAGCGTTTCGTCAGTACATTTTCGCATTTGTTGTTACATACGTACATACATAAATCTTGACAAACGCTAACCGCTTGTTGCTTGTTCATCGTGATATTCATGATTTACATACATACCTACATACATATTACTTTCTTCATATGCAACTCGTGACCCATCATTTGGTCACCTGGGTTCTACCGCTGGCGCAAGGTTATCGTATTACAACGTGCGAATTCTTGCGCGCAGGGTATTGCGTCACTCAATTCTACCTTAGTTATTTCCTCTACTTGTTAAGTAATTGGGGAAGGTCAGTAACGAGTGGAATTATAATTTAATTAAAATGATGTAGGCATGTATGTTCATTGAAAAATGATGAAAATATGTATGTTTGCGGTTGCAAGCATTTCTTTGATAATTGTTATAGGCATGTACATATGTTACAATGCTTTCTTAAAATTGTGGGTGTGGGTATGTATGTAACAAATCTCCCCCTTTTTAAAAAATATGTGTTATTCTTAGAAGAGGAATAACACATTAGAATATGGTTCGATCGTTTGATAATTTTCGAGAAATTTATTGGTTTTATATGTATGTATATACATAATGCCGAGTGCCGGTACAATAATTGACTTATCGATTTACAAATTTATATCCATTATATTTCTAGGTTATTAGTATTACTGCTATGTTATGTTAATTTTTATCACATGTGCATATTATATATATATATATATATTTTTTTTTTAATTCCTACATATATACATTTATAATTATGGCTGTTTGATGTTTTATATATGTGAGCATACATAATTTATTTTTACTTAAAAAAAAATTTTGTTTATACCTACTTTTTATAAAAAAAAAATTTACGTGTGATTATACATATTTCTTCTTTTATGTGTTTATACATATGTTTTTATTTATTGAAAAAAATTCTTTATATGTGTTCATACATATCTTTTATTTTATACCATATGTGTTTATACATATTTCTTCTTTTATATGTGTTTATACATATGTTTTTATTTATTGAAAAAAATTCTTTAGATGTGTTCATACATATCTCTTCTTTTATACCATATGTGTTTATACATATTTCTTCTTTTATATGTGTTTATACATATGTTTATATTTATTGAAAAAAAATTCTTTATATGTGTTTATACATATCTTTTCTTTTATACCATATGTGTTTATACATATTTCTTCTTTTATATGTTTTTATACATATGTTTTTATTTATTTAAAAAAATTCTTTAGATGTGTTTATACATATTTTTTCATTCTATAAATAGGTATCTTACTTCTAATGCATATAATGTTTATGAATACTCTTTTATTGGGTTACGTTTTACATCTTCAATCTTGTTTACATATTTCTATTATTCGTACGTTCAAAATAGTTAAACTACCTGTAGATGACGGGTACGTGTAATTGGATTCTGCTCTACATGAATTAATGATTTTGGAAGAGGAGGGGGTGGAGGCGGTTCTCTTGTTGTTAAACTTACTTTGTTACTTGCCTGTGTAGGCTGGGTAGCACGGTGTTTGATTGCATCTTTTAATTCCGAACTATTTATTTGTGAGGTAGTTTTGTTTGTTGTTGTTAGTTCTTGGGTAGGTGGCAGTGAGGAAATTCGGGATTTGTTTGCTCTTACGATTTCCGATTGGAACGTTTGTGAGATTTGTCTGACTTTGTTTATCGAAGGTGTCTCTTGTATTGGGGTTGAAATTGGTAGATTGCGATTCTTTACATTTGCAATGGGCACTTGACTTGGGACTTCCGTGGCTTCAATACAAATTTGAGGGTGTGTCTCAGTGTCTATTTGGATTTTTTGGTTATTGATTGTTACTATTTTAGGTGTTTTTACTATGACATTCCTTTTCTTTTTCCTTATGACCTTACAGAGTTTCAGTATCCCTATTAAGCTGAGTACCAATATCACCAAGGAACTTAGAGATAGGGAGCTTATCTGAACGACTTGAGTTTCATTACGCTCTTTCCTCTGTTTTTTCAATGTACTTATTTGTTCTTTCAGCAGATCTAAAGTGTATGAATTTTCATTCAGAATATTATTTGCATCTTCCGCTTTTAGCATCACTACATGTTTTTGATGAGTGTGATTCATGCTTTTAATGAAGTTCTGAATAGTTTCATTTATATTAGATTTTAGCGGGTGTGGGTATTCTGGTTGAGATATTCTAATATTCTGATGATCTTCATCTTCGAAATATATAATTTGATCAGCTATTTGAAAGTGACAAGGTTCATTCAACATTAGTACTCCGTTGCCGAATAGGTTAGAACTAAGTAGGTTTTTTCTGCATGAAATCGTGATTTTCTGCATTGTGGGGAACGACAAGAGCCATGAATTTTAATTTTAATTTGATTAGTAGCTGCGGTGCCTGCGTTTGGACTAGATATTCGCAGTTACCAGTCTCATTGTAAGGATTGAATAAAAAGTTTATAGGACACTCTTTTATGTAATGCCCTTGAAGTATAGGGTTTAGTAGTGGACCAATGTAAGTGCTTTCATTGAGATCACTTGATAATTTTTTGTACACCTGGAGTTCAGATTGTTTAAATAACACGAATTCTTGTGTTGCTATATGGCTTGCAATATAGGTGTGTTTGATATCCAGCACCAAGGAATGGTTATCTGGGGTTTTAAAAGGGAATAAGTGTATTTGTTGGAGTTTGAAAGGTGGCATGTTCAGTATTGGAAAAATAATCCTAATCACTAGGAGCCCATTTAGTAGTCCAGACTTTATTTCAAGGGCTTGTGTTAAGATAGCCAGATCTTGAAATTTATTAGATTTCTTAGGATGTGCCCTATAGTATGTTTCTAATAGTGTGGAAGGGGACAGTAACAAGGGATGTACCTGATTATTCTTTAATGCTGTTAGGATTTGAATAAAAGTTTGTTGTCTCAACTCTATATCCAACACTTGCAAACTAATTGTAGACACTACTTCTTGTATGCGCTGTCTTGTGCTCACTTCTCCATTAACCATGTCTAGCAGGTCATTAACTGTTCTTGTGAGTTCTCTCTGATTCGATTCTAGTTGGTTGATTAGTTTTCTCCACTTCTCAAATGATGATTGGAATAGCGTTATTTGGTGTTTCTCTAATTCTAATAGTGCCTGAGTATCCGTTTCTAAATTGGCAAATTTTGCTATATATTTGTTTCTCGTTAGTAGCGTCCATTGTTCCAAACAAATAATGTAAGCCCCTACCTACTCCATCGAACAAGGATCTTCGATGTCGAGTGGTAATCATTTCTCTAATGATCGTTGTTCGTTTTTTAATGGCTTCTATCAGGCTGTGTATGTACGTGTTTTGTTCCGTACATGCACTAGTGGTGGTATTATGTATTTCGCATAATCTATTGAGAAGAAAACCTGTGTGCTCCATTATTGTGGTTTCCGCTTCCAAATCACTAATATTTATTTGCGTGAATAGGTTCCAAGTGTCGTGGAATAGTAAAATTTGACCTAATTCCTCGAACAATATACCCGTATTGTTTAGAGTCTGAGTCTTGTATGGATCCGCAGCAACACTTGTTATTATCATGAAGATCGGAAAAAAGGTGCCCAATAAGATTAGTTCCATATCTGGAGGAAAAAGAATCTTATAAAATCATATCATAAATGACACAGTAAATATATATTGCGCAGAAACCTCAATATTTTCGATCATTGCTGTTGCAATTGAAATTATTGTAATGAACTGAATAATGTATTGATTTGTACATTGTGTAATTGTGCTTTGCTTGCAAATGCATTATTCGCTAATAATTCAAGAGTGTCATGTGTTTTATATATTTTTTTTTTGTGTGTTATTATAAAAATAAAATGATTTGTTTAATTATTCACTCTTTTTCTTACTTTCCCTTCCCTTACTTTTTTTTTATCTTAAATGCAATTGTAATCCCTTCCTTGAAGGTTAGTAATTATTCGTGAAATGGTTTCAGTCTATTATTATGTACGGTTACTCTTCTTTTACCGATTTGTATGACTGTGTTAACAGGCGTAAAAGCTTGTACCACGAGATATGGTCCTAGCCATATTTGGGAAAGCTTGTGTTTTTTAGCGGGATTTTTTAATAATACTTTATCTCCTGCTTGGAATGTTACCGGACGTGAGTTCCTATCATAGTACGCTTTCGACCTTTCCTTGGCTTTCAGTAAATTTTTTCGGGCGATAGCATATGCCTTTTGTATTTTGTATCTAAGAAGGTGATAGTAACTCTCGTGGTTATAAATGGGCTCTGGCTCTCTTTTAAGATTAGAGGGAACATCTGCTGTGAATCCGAACAGACAGTCCATTGGCGTGAGCTTAGTGCATTCATGTGGGCTGTTATTGTATACAAAAGCCGCGGTTCTCAGGAATCGATCCCAAGCCTTTGGATTTTCGGACACAATAGCTCTTAAATACTCCACTAGAGGTCTGTGGGTTCGTTCAAGTGCGCCATTGGATTGCGGATGATAAGCGGAAGTCTGTAATTTTTTAATTTTTAAAAGTTTACAGACTCGTTTAAAAAGATCGCTTAAGAACTTGGAGCCCTGACCAGTTACTAATTTTTTAGGAATGCGGTAGCGAGTAATTATTTCATCAAAAAATATTCCTGCTACCGTTTCCGCTTCGCCATTTGGCAAGGCATAACAATCTACGAATTTCGTTAGATTGTCTTGGAAAGTCAAAATGTACTTATTTCCTGAATGGGTTTCTTCAAGGGGACCTACTATATCCAAATATACTTTATCGAAGGGCATAAGTGCAGTATCTGTTATTACCATTGGCATACGATACTCCGGGCTAGCCTTCATTTTTTGGCATTTAGCAATTCTGTGAGGGTCTGAGAATTAATTTCTCCAGAGAACAAAGGCACCATTTGTGCAGTAAGTTTAACTACTTTCTCATAATTTACAGGCATTTTGTTTGTATTGTGTGGATGCTCAAACTGGGAAGTATTTTGTGTATTTATATCTAGATTTGAAGTGGTTAACGATTTTTCGGGTATTATAACGTTTAGACTGTGAGTTCTTATGAGGAAGTTAACCAAACTGTGTCTTCTAAAACGTTTACCTGACCGATGTTCACGATACCAGTTTATTCTTCTTTGGGGTGAACTTTGCTCTGCTCTTGGGCTATTCGGAGGGCTTACGTTGTCGAATGAAAGTGAATTTAATGCTGCTTCAAAATCTGAGCAAACAGGGCTTTGATCAGATTTGTGCATGAAAGCAGAATTTTCTTGAAAAAGAGGTAGTTTAACTTACTTTATGTACATATATATATACTGGAATAGGGAAAAAAAAGAAGAAAAAGATTGAAGATATTTTTACACTGACGTTATTTAATGTGTAGTGTATAGTGGCTTATCGATTTAATACTGAAGTTCTGCCAATCGCTGAATTTGGATTGAAACTTACTTAGCTTTTAATGTCTGCAGTTTCAGAAACGTTTTGATGTCTGTCCAAGCCGATAAATTTCCTTGGGAGTATATTCCCTTACTTTTATTGTAGTTGTTGACTGGTTGCATTAGAACAAACAAATTAAGTCAGAAGTGCCCCAACGTCACAATTTGACGTTAGTTTTAGTTTCACTTCTTTGTGAGTTCGAGGATCAAGGTTTTTCAAGTATTGAATTAACTTCCTTGATCCTACCGGCTGCGCCAAATTGTTAAGTAAGAATCTATCCTACTTAAACTTGTTGTGGTTTCTTTGCGAAGAAACCGTTTGACTTAACTTGCAAAGTAAAATCGCTTTTCCCGGCAGCGACTGTCGTATCTCTAATGTAAGAGTGGTTGCGTGGAGTAGCTTGTTAAAGCACAACTCCCGATATTATTGTGGAGTAGCTTGTTTAAAGCACAACTCCTGATATTATTTTAGAGTAGCTTTTTTAAAGCACAACTCCTGATATTATTGTGGAGTAGCTTGTTTAAAGCACAACTCCTGATATTATTTTGGAGTAGCTTGTTTTAAAGCACAACTCCTAATTGAAACGAACCGTTTACTGTTTTCTAACTCGACTCAAATCGACTGACATTTATTCTTCAAATTCTTTGCTTATTTATACAGAAGAATCTTATTAATACGGAAATAAATGAAATACTTCCGACCCAACACTTTGTATATAACAGTACAAAGTGTTAGGTCATTTGCACTTCATTTATTTCTGTTTACAAAAAATTGCGGCACTCGTCGCTTCCGTACATACATACAGATATTTTTCTGACTATAATCGTACTGAGCGTTTCGTCAGTACATTTTCGCATTTGTTGTTACATACGTACATACATAAATCTTGACAAACGCTAACCGCTTGTTGCTTGTTCATCGTGATATTCATGATTTACATACATACCTACATACATATTACTTTCTTCATATGCAACTCGTGAACCATCATTTGGTCACCTGGGTTCTACCGCTGGCGCAAGGTTATCGTATTACAACGTGCGAATTCTTGCGCGCAGGGTATTGCGTCACTCAATTCTACCTTAGTTATTTCCTCTACTTGTTAAGTAATTGGGGAAGGTCAGTAACGAGTGGAATTATAATTTAATTAAAATGATGTAGGCATGTATGTTCATTGAAAAATGATGAAAATATGTATGTTTGCGGTTGCTAGCATTTCTTTGATAATTGTTATAGGCATGTACATATGTTACAATGCTTTCTTAAAATTGTGGGTGGAGGTATGTATGTAACACTTGTTCTTATGGAAAAATGCATTACTTTCAACTTCAACCTTGTGCACAATGTAAATAAGCCTGCGTACTAAAAGTTTTATTCAGGAATTATGTTATTTAATTCCTTGTGCATTTACCTGCATAAAAATCTAAGTACTTTCTTTAAGAAAATTGTTTATATTTCATATATTTTCATATCAAACATAACACAAAATGAGAAAATATGTTGAATTCTGTTGCCTTCATATCAGCTTTCATTTCTCTGTGTGTTTTCTCACAGAGAAATGAAAGCTCACTTCAATGGGGGAGCAAATAGTTCTTAAATATGATCTACTTTTGTTTGAAAATGTATAAAAACCTAAAGTATAAATTATACTACCATAAAGGCAACAAATTTGCCTATAAAATAGGCTAATATTTGAATTACCTTTGAATTATAATTTAAAAATTATGAAGAGTTAAACACAGAATATCGTTACCGTCTGTTCGGTTCACAGCGCAGTGAGCATGCGCAGCTTGTGAAAATATGAGACGAATGTGTACCTCTGCCGATTCATTGATTAAAAAATACTTGAACACGGAATTATGGTTAAGGTAGTCCTCCTGGGCGTTTCGCTCAGCACTTTCCTGCAAAGATCAATCAAAGTTTTGTGGTGTGAGCAAAGTCAATAATTTACTCAGTGAGTGCTAAATCCTAACTACTCATAATCACACATACACTCATGCAGTCACTTCGCGGATTCATTGTTGATTCACCCGTATATACAAGAGTAAACACCTACATTCCACATACCAATGTAGAGCACGGACGTACCAATGCTTTTTGTTATTGCACGTACATACCTGTGCTCACAATCGGCAACATATCCCGACCACTGCCCACGATCACGCTACCAATCAACTATTCTATATCACAAAAAGACATACATGCTCGACATAAATCTAACCTAAGATAGATGCACACACAATGTATCCAAACTGAACCCACCTTATTAATATTTTAATCACTTGCAATTTGTCTTTAATTTAAATTGTAATTCTTAAATTCTGCAAATTCAAATTCACTGCCACTACTCGAATGACAAATTCCGTGCCACTTACCAACCTTGGACCATTACTCTCAGATCCATTCTTTTACCTTCCCTTATATTTCTCAGAAATGCAATTCTATGAACTCTAATATAGAGTATATTACCTTTTCTGGGAGTTCAATAAGGGACGGTTAAGACAGGCATGTACTACATGTACACAGTCCTGCTAATAACATGTTTTACCATCAATAAACCCTCATGAAATTCGTAGGAAATTCATGATTAATGGATGTAGCAAGGTCAGCTACATTTTACTTTACTTGATCAATTTCTATTTTAAGGAATTCTTACCTTCCTCTTTTTGCATGATGACAGGAATGTGGGAAATATTTTTAAATTGATAGAAGCATTACGGGATAATATAAAAAATGGTTAACATTGTCTTTTTGTCTTTATTATACTTAAGAAATTACTGTGTGTTTAACATTGAAAGACTTATTTTTTTCATATAACTCAATAGGTAAGACAAAGCTCTGATTGCTTTTCAGTGTGATTTGTGGTATGAAGGCAACAGAATTCAACTCATTTTCTCATTTTTATGTATAGTATTATGTTTTAGTAAGAAAATATAAACAATTTTCTTAAAGAAAGTACTTAGATTTTTATGCTGGTAAATGCACAAGGAATTAAATAACAAAATTCCTGAATAAAACTTTTAGTACGGAGGCTTATTTACATTGGGCAGAAGGTTGAATTTGAAGTAATGCATTTTTCCATAAGAACAAAGTACGAAACCGCACCACTCTAATACATGCAAAGAATTCGATGTCACGGCCTGGAACATAAAGACGGCAATGGAATGAAGCATTTTAACTGTGTGCAAATGTATACAAGCCATCGGCAGTCCCGCTCCAATATAAAATTAACAATGCCTCGACCTGATGTAGGGAAGCTCGCAATTTTTTCTTAGAAATTTACTATAATATTTTTTGCTTATTGCTTGGCTACGCGTCTACGCTCATAGCAGTTTTTATCGCCTTCCAAAAGTGCGTATAAATTCAAGGGAAAAATTTTCCATTAAATTTCTAAGAAAAAATTGCGGCCTTCCCTGATGGAAGGCATTCTTGATTTTATATTTGAGCTCTCGGCCTCGGCCAATGCATGAAAATTCGAAGGAAGAAATTTCCAGTAAATTTCTAAAAAAATTGTGGCCTTCCCTTCATCGGGTAGTGGGAATGGTGATTTTGTATGGAGCGAGGCATTGCCGACTTACCCTTTGGCCAGGTTATCAAGTGCCAAGTCGATGCATCGTTAATTTTATATTCCAGAAAAGCGTTGCATATTTTTGTTCTACGTTTCTAGACAACGTATGTTATTAGTTTGTCAAAGATAGGGCGAATTGTAAATTGCTAGGAAAATTGTTAAGTTCGATAGGAGAGTATTCAGTTGGTGCGAAGCCGTCATGCAATACCATTCCAAAAAATTACTGTCAGAATACAGTTGTTTCTTTTAAATCAAATCAAATCCGAATAACTACAGCAAAATAAAAAGTATTTCCAAAAACGAGACAAGAAAGAAGTATCGTTTACGTCCCTCCCACCGCACCGAATATGTTGTGCTTTGCATCTTTCCTTTACTTTAAACAGTACAGCGACATGAAAAGAAAAATGATGGGAGTTATGTCGAGTGATTCATATTTTCCCGCATCTACCATGTTGAGGCAGTCGACCAAATGTATACAAAACTGCTGTCAAAGCAACATTTGTTCTCGGTGCTTCAGAAACATGTTGTGTTCTATTCCGGAATGGACCATAGCCATTTAAAATCTGTATAATTTTCTATGGTATGCTATGCGACATCTAGTTCTTATGTCATCTATGATAGTACATTACATTTTGAAACATTATGCTTCATGAAAATCTAGATTTAGACGGTACAGTTTTTGTAAGATGAGCACGAAAAACAGTAGGAAAAACAGAGAACATTGTAAGGAATTTAGATATCATAGATCATCTAGCTGCTTGGCAAACCGAAAAATTTGCCGCGAAAATATATTTCAAAGATAACCAAGACGACAAGAATGTCGAGAGTCTACTTAATAAAATATTCGCTACAAATAGCCATTAAGTTACTATAAGATCACTTGCTTCTTTTTATGTCGTAAATGATTAAGTCATAGAGTATGAGACCTAATTTTGTCATTCCGTTTGTAAAGGATAGAAACAATGCCGGTAGGCCAATGGACTAGTTGAGTCATTCCATCCTTTTCACTTTACATGGCGTTTTCATAAAAATTGCAAATACAAGCTCAAAACGGATTAAATCGGGCGAACCATTCTTGGTGTTACCTTACAGAACTTTGATTTTTCACTATATATTTCAACACATCCTGAGAACGTGTCGACGTGGAGAGGTAACATTTATTACGCAGCATTTTCATAAAAACAGTAAATAAAATTTTAAAAACGAACTAAATCTGACAACCTGTTCTTTGTGTTGCCATACAAAACTTTGTGTTTTCACTTTATTTAACTTTCATGTTCATCTAGGTTTTAATATTATTTGTCTCAGACAAATTTTACTTTTCCTCTTGTCTACATTATTTTCACTTAACTATAAAACTCATACTGTAAGTTTCCGTAGCCAGAAGTCAATATCACGCGCGGGACGAATTGAGATATGTACCTTAACTATTTTTATACCCTAGATGAAATCTAAAGGGTTAGTATATGTCATTCCGTTTGTAACGCACAGAAATAATGCTAGTAGACAAAAATGGCTTGGACACCCACGCATAAAATTAAAAGTTATACTGATTCTTATATGTCTGTCCGTCCTTCCGTCCGTGCGCACGATAACTCGAGAGCGCGTATACTTAGTGCTGAAATTTTGTACACGGACTTTAAAAAATCAAAGTAGTATTAAGTTCGAAAATAAGACAAATCGGGCAACTCCTTCGTGGGGTTGCCATACAAAAATTTCGTTTTCCACTATATATTTGTACACTGCCTGACAACGCATCGAAATAGAAAGCTAAAATTTGATACATGCTGTCTTCATAGTAATTGCAAAAAAACTTCAAAAATGGACTAAATCGGGTTTCCCATTCATGGTGTTGCCATAGAATAATTTAGTTTTTTTAGACATTTTTACTGTACTGAAAACTTCTTCAAAATATGAAATCGAATAAAATTGGTTATAATCATTTTTTCTCTCCGACGAACCGTTTTAGAAACATATGCGAAAAACCACTGCAAAAATCAAAATTGCTCAAATGGGTGACCATACGAAATTTCCAACGAGCATTCATCTAGGGTATCATAAGAATTGGTCTTAGACAAATTTTAGCTTTTTTACTTACAAACATAACAATTAACAAAGATGATCACTTCCCAGCTAATTTAAAATGCGCGTCTTCAATCCATAAACAATATAGCACTACTGAACCTGAATCAAGTGAATAATCGTCAGCCAGTACGGAGGGAAAACAGCACTACTATACACATACGCAAAATTTCACTTTACGGCTTGTTGTGTTATTAGTTATTTACTCAATGAGTACGAAGGCATGGCTTTCTCAAACTGCCATACGTCATATGATCTTCATTTTCTTCGTTTGAATTTAAATCATCCTCAACAAGGATGAAATATCATATTCTAATTGGAAATTTCCTTACTTTTCAGCAACTATTTAAGACATTTTCTTGATGCAATTACTGCGATTTTTTCTTGAGAAGCTACGGGGCAGAGTTGCTAACGCTTTGCCGAGCTTTGTGGCTTAGGTCTACTTAAAAAGTGGCTAGAAGTAGCTAAATTTCAAAAGTGTAGCTATAAAAGGGTCAAGAAACATCACATCATTTCCTTGTAAAAATAAAATATTTATAAATAGAAGCTAGAGTGTTTCAAACTTATGGTTATATGAAGCGAATGAAAATCTTCAAATAAATTATTTAATACAGAACCAATTAAAAACCATAAAAAACAGAAATTAAATTGAATAGTTTTCAGACTTAAGTATGCAATAATCCATATGACAATGTCCCGCGTCTGGCTTATATTGGATATATTGGATATTCTTGGAGGAACAAAATATCGTACGGAAGGGGTTGCAAAATGCACCGATTAGAGTTAGGGGGGACTTGTGAATTCGCGCGAGAGCCTGTATAATTTACACCCGGTATATTTCATTAAATATTGCATTTCCCAAGTAACAATTTTTCCAATTTTTGGTGACTGAAGGTAATGGGTAGTTTTATTAGGGGTATATAATGGTTACTCGGTTATATAAGAATTTCAGTGGTTATCTAAGAGTTTTATAATATTACCAATTGGTGATGTAGTTATATTAGAGTTTTTTAGGTTACTAATGGTTATCGTGGAAGTAAGTTACTAAAGGTTTTATAAGTTGGTGATGGAAATGCTTTAATCACCGGTCTATATAACTTAGAGTAACCATTACTAGCCGGTATATAACAAAGTTTTATAATTGTTTTGATCACCACGTTATAAACTTATTGGTAATAAGTGTTTATTGCGGTATCCGTGGTTACCCTTATATAACTCGACAACTTTCAGTAATTTAGGTGACTTTAATAAAAATTGGGAACTTTCGGTAATACATATACCCACTATAAAATATCGTAAAATTTTTTGGTGGCACTTTAGTAACTACGGTGATCGTTATAACAACAAATTACTATTAGTGTCGAATGGAGCCATTATAAAATTGTTTTTATTTATATAACATAATATAACCAAAGGGTATATAAGAACACTAACGTCTGTTTTTTGGGACTATAATTAAGATATATAACATTACCAAAGGTTACATACTATGACTAAAGGGTATATAAGAACCATTTTCGAAGCATGGTAGTGCCTTTAGTTTATATAATATTTCTAGAAGTTTTATAGGGGTCATTCAGTTTATATAAAACTACTTGAAGTTTTATAATGGTAATTTGTTCATTTAAGTACAAGCCGCCATTTTTTATCTGTCCATTGTAGATAAAAAAAAAGAAAATGTCGGTTAGGCCAATTTTTTTAAATTGCAGATATATGGCTTCCGTTTTATTTTTATATGAAGAAAATACAACCTTTTAGGTACATTAGATTTCTAAGGTATGTTATGGAATTTTTCTGAGTTAATGTCACATAAGCGAAAATCTTAAATTTTGTCATATTTAATTAAAATTATAAAATATTGCTTATTTGTGGAGCGGTCTGTATTTTTTGGAAGTATCTATGATGATATTCACAGTAAAATTTCACCATTCATTTCACCACATATATGCTGAAAAATTGTACTTCTAAAATGTAAAAATATTAAACCCTTACATTATAAAAATACAATACAAAAAAAAATCGAAATTCTATGTCAAAATAGGTTTCGTAAATATTTGCATATTATTGTTTTATAAAGGTAACGAAAAATAATTTCCCTAACATTTCAATCACTGAAAGTAATCAGTCTGAGAATTCCAAGCGTTGTGGAAACGTTGCCATCGCCATTATAAACATAGTTTATAAATTTTGTTCAAGAAAGAATTTTTTGGGATTCTCCGGTATATAGCAAAAGCTAAAAAACGTTCTAATTTTTTATTTCATCACTCAACTCATTAATTTTCGGTGACAAGTTTCAAGTCTTGGTTTGACTCGTCAACAGGTCCCAAATAGCGAAATTGGGTGATTTGAAAAACAAATGAAAAAATGAAAAAAGAAGAAAGAAATGAAAAGTTTGAGAAAAATAGAAAAAACAATTTTTTTATTTATTAAAAAAATGTAAAAAAATGTTTAAAGAAGCAGATTCATTCGAAACGAATCGAACCTGTATCCGCCACGCAGTGGGTGAAAAATAAAGAAGAAAAAGGAAGAAGAAGCGTTTCGTGTCAGCAGAAAACCTTCCACTCATCGGTGCAGCTTGGTTTTCTGCCTGCTGCAGACGCTTGAAAATAGATCAAACTGATCTCTTCTCATATAAACTCAGAATAAATTCTGGGTGTGAACTATATGAGGAAAAAACACTCCTATAAGAGCCCAGGAGGAAAAATAAATAAAATAAAAAGATTACTCGGTAAAAAGTCAAAAAGAGTAATCTTTTTATTTTATTTATAGTTTATAAAGGTAACCGAATCATTACCGCAACCACTGCTATGACCAAAATAAATTAATCGAGAGCACCTTGGGTTATATAAGGGTTATATAAGAAGTTATATTAAGGTAACCAGAATATTTTGGTTACTCATTTTATATAACGTTACCTAAATCAAGTCACGGTAACCTTTATATAATCCTCCATTTAAGCTCTATAAGGGGTTTATAGTGGTTACAAAGACGTTTCGAGTACCAGTCTATATAACTCAAGTTATATAATTTGGTAATGGAAACCTTACGGTTACTACTATATAAAAAAAATTGTTTCTTGGGTTAGCTTTCGATTCCTGTAAGCATTTCGTCCGATTAAAATATTAAATATCTTTAAAAAAAATAACTACTAAAAAATTATTACATATCACTGAAAAATCGGGGCAATATTTTGTTATCCTAATCATTCGTGCTTCCTGGAGCGTCCGGGAAGAAGGGATTGGCTAGGAAGTTTGAACTTACGTGAAAAATTAAAATAAAGAAAAACTCTGCAATGATTTTTAAAATTTTATTTATATTAGTTTTTATTAAATAAACCTCACGCAGCTATACAGTTTAGTTATGTTCTGTAAAATGTAAGTATAGCCTCCTATTTTCCAGACTCAAAAGAATAAAACAAATAATGCAGTCAAGGTATTCAGCAGTTCTGTTCTCAAGTTTAAATAAGAGTATTCTCGAAAATTTTCTTTTATTAGATTCGATTTGGGCTGAGTATTGAATTGAATAGTGTAATATGTAAAGGACTTACCGATACGAAATATGATTCCAATTAAACGATAAGCTTTAGAGGTTGTAAATTGAATATTATAATTAAAAAAATAATTTTGAATCTAAAATTACACCCAGATCTTTAATTTCGCTGTTCGGGAGATCAAACCTTATTAATAGAATAGCAAAAGAAATGTCAATACATTCTTTAATATTTAGCGTTAAATAGTTGTCCTGCACCAGTCTTAAAGGGCATGCATATCTCTTTGATGATGAAGATAATCATCAAAACTCTCAATCACACATAAATCTTGGCATCATCAACATACAGAAGACAATTAGGTTTTAGCTGACATAGAAGATCATTGATGTAGATTAAAAAGATAGAAGGACCGAGGATCTTGCCCTGAGAGACACCAGATTACTGTCCGTAAGGATACGAACTTTGACCATTAAAAACTATAGTGTATTTCCTACTGCTCAAATAGGATGAAAACCGTAACATTGTTTTCTGATGGAAGCCCAACTGCGCTATCTTTACCAACGCATGATTATGGCTAATTTTGTCGAACACTTTGCAGAAATCCGTATAGATTGAATCAACCTGTTTACATTCATCAAGAGAGAAAGCGGCGACGTCGGTGAGTAAAGCCAAATTTGTTATCGTGGAGTGGGCCGAGAAAAACCGTTCTGTTTTTCAGAAATCAGTGCCTTTGTATTCTTAAAAAGTTGGCCGTATATGACCTTTTCGAATATTAAAGCCAAACTTATAGATGTAGAGATGGGGCAATAGTTAATGATATTCCATTGATCGCCAGATTTAAGAATCGGGGTAACAAGAGAGTGCTACAATACAGTTGGAAATGCACTATTAATAATTGAAATGCTGAACAGTAACGCTAGGAAATGAGGTAAAGTAGAAGAACATTTCTTGGAAAGCAGGTTAGAGATTCCATCAGGGCCTACATTTTTTTTTAAATCTAGTGTGTCTAAAGTCTTCAACACATCATTAGATGATACAGGAGCAAAGCAAATTCAACGGAAGTTTTTAATAAGAATTCGAGCTTTTTCGTTTTCTTTAATATGCCTTTTATTTTCAAATCAATTAATAACTTATGGTTTAGTTTAGTACAATATCTTTACTTTACTTTAATACTTGATACAAGATAATTACAATTTATTACGATGTGTGGACTGTATATAGATATCAAATTGCTCCAATGCGTGCGTTCACGTTGACAGTCAAAGAACGAGAGAGCACCAACATGATGCAGGAAATTCTCGGTGTCACTATTCAAGGTTATAGTGATTTCATTGTGGACCACTAGCGTTGTTGTCACTTAGTACGAATAGCATAAGAATAAATTCAATCTTAATTTAGACAGGGACTTAACAGAAGTCTTGGGGGTTATTGATAGATTAATAAGGAATGTTACTAACCTCTTGTGTAAAAACTGATTGAAAGTGGCTGGAAAGAATTTCGCAGGTTTAGATGGTAGGATGTGTGGAACCATTCCGTTTAAGCTCATATCCTTAGGAGAAATGCTTGATTTCTTGCAGTTCTTACAGAACGACCGAAAAAACCTTGGGGTTATCATTTAAGGAGGTCTCGGTGCTGTTTATGAATCCATGTAATATTGGCTTATTAACTTTTTTGAGACTTTGAGAAGATATGACAAAATGCATTGATGCTCGGGGTGATGCGTCGATATATAAATGAGCCACTATTCCTCTTTGGTCTCCAACACTGCCTTTCCTTTAAGAGAAACTTGACGCAGAGATCTAGTGACTGATAAGAATAAGGTCATATTAAAGGGTGGATGATACGCATCAATGCGAGTTAAAGGCATAAGTGAGGAGGCAATATTAGTTTTGTAACTAGGTAGGTAAGTTACACCAAACTAGATCCAGGGTACTATTGCCGCATTCACAACGCAGAATGGAGTAGCCAATCGTAGAGTGGCAACTGGCATTCTTTTTTTTTTTGCACGCAGTAGTGCATATGGCTATCTCTGTTTGGCTCAGAGTAGCGCAGAATGGAGCTGCATGAAAATAGGTTCTATTCTAATTCCATGCTGACATTTCCGGCAGCTTACAAACTGGAATTTCGAACTACTAGCATGTAGCTAACGTATTAAAAGCTCTATATTTCTTTTTATCATTACTAACATGATTTAAAGTTATTTTCTGATTTCATATTTCTTATGAATGGTAATAAAAAACAAGAGGTATTTTTTGTAAACTACATGATTTAAAAACCAAAAAAATTGCGTTAATTTTTATCTAGTGTTGAAGCAATCTGATGATGCGATGTGTCTCCTTTTTCGAATTTATAATTTTCACAACGACAAGCATGTTGATTTGGCGTTGCTATGGCATTTTGTTATATTAATTTCAAAGTCTGTTGTTGATTTGGCGTTGTTTTGGCAATTTATTACGTTTAATTTCAAGCAGCTTCGCTCTTGACTCAAACTTAGATCATATAACAAAAAGGATAGGCTATGAGGAAGAAAAACTTAAGCATTTTTCTAAATATAGTAGAACCGCATCCATGTATTCGTTTTAGTCATGGAAGTAGTAAACTACGATATTTTCACACAGGGCGAAAAATTGACGAATTTTCTTAGTGTCCCATTTATTTTCTGATAATATTTTTTGGCATTGCCTTTGTATGGCCGTTGTAACTTAAGGCGGCAATAACAATTCAATTTTAAACAAACAAACCGGCTTTGGAAAATGTTAAATTTTTCTACCACGGCTGTTTATTTTTATAAATATTTCACTCTTATTTTATTTAGAACAATATAATTTATTATTGAAAGAATTAAACTTGTCGAAAAATGATTTCCTAAGAGAATATCTCCGGTTGTTTCTGCAGCACAGCACAGCGCACTTTATTCCGATAATTGAAGACTCCGGAGTCTCGATTCTATGAAATCGCGTTCACAAAACAATATTTGAGTATAATATAGCACTTCTATTAAGTATATAGTCACTTTAAATCACTTTTATATCACAAATTCACAAACTGAAGAATAACCTTAGAGTAACAAGGCGATAGCGTACTTGTCATTTCGCCTCCGTGTCTAAAAAAAATGCTTATCACACGTACAGGAATTTTACATAGCATAGCCTATCCTTCTCGTTATATGATCTTAAATGCTTATCACACGTACAGGAATTTTACATAGCATAGCCTATCCTTCTCGTTATATGATCTAAGGACTCAAAGCTGACTCTGCTCCACTCTGCATTATGAATGCGGCATAAGGCAGGTCGCACACCGAGCTGATATATATTACAAGGCGATTTATGTCACAAAGAGACATTTATCACAAAGGGACTGAATTCGAATAATATTATGTAAAATTCATTGAAATATGTCCTGTACTCGCATACGAAAGCGTCAGAGACAAATATCATAAAGAGAATATCTTCAAGCGACACTAGCAGTGGATCTCTTGGCGTAATTCAGTAGAAGACTTTTTACGTAGTTCAGTATATATTCAACTTTCCTCTGCAGAAGTGTATCTATCGTTAATTTCGAAATACTGTAAAAATGAAAAACACCGACCCCGCTTTTGAGATAAGGTTTATAGAAGCAATTGAAAGACACAGTTGTTTGTGGAATTTTAATTTATCAGACTACAGCAAAAGAGAAAAGACTGAGAAAGCTTCATTTCAGTAATTGAAGGACCCAAATTTGCCGACAATTAAACTCATTAAACGGATTCTTTTTTAGGACTTACCTTAGATATATTAATAACCGTTCCTCTGGCTGAACTGAGAACCGATAATTTGTGTCTTTTTTTTAATTTTTTCACAAATAAACTTGAGTAAATCAAAAAACTTATTTTTATTTAGCCTATAGTAAAGTTTGAATTTGTTGACATCTAATTCGAGCTCTCCAGCAACTATAGCACTACTTTTTAAAAAAAATTCTTTATAAAAGGGGTGCACCCAATGTTTTCTTATACGTCTACGCCTTTTACTATTTAAATAATACCACACTATTGGGAAGTCGTCATCACTGCTTAATTCCATTTTGTACTATGAATATTGGTACTGGTCTATAAAATGCATTTCAAATAAAAATCTCCTCAATGTGCGGACGCTTACCGCCAGAAGATTTATATCTCTTTTAGACATAAATCCCTTTGTGATATTTATCATCTCGGTGTGCGACCGGCCTAAGAGTACAGTTTACGTGTGACTGGATTTTAATCAGAAAAAAAATTAGAAATGGCAATGACATCGTGACTTTTTCCGAAAATACGATTCTTACATTATGGCTTCATTCATAAAAAGTGACATTTAGCGTTAAAATGTGACTTTTTTTCGAAAGGCCGATTCCTAAAAACTTGGTGATATGACAAGTAACTTTTTTCATGACAATTTTTGCAACCGAAGTCACTTAGCCCTTACCGCTGTGACTTTTGTCATATTCAAGTGATATACACGGTGTCCCGTATGGTGTCTGGCACCCGAAGGCTACGGATAAGTCATGCTTAGACAAACAAAAATGTTATGGGTTGGGGGGAGAGGAGGGGGGATCGTAGCGGATTCCGAGATAACGAGACTTTAAGATATTTGGGTATGTTTTTATAGATCACCCTGTAACTTCTGAACGTTAGACCCTATGATAATGGTTTAAAATTTGGTAAAATAGATAATCATGGGACCTTTCCAATGGTCGATATACTTTTACCCTCACTTTTTCCGTTTTGAAGTTATGGCTCAAGTTATGTACCCAAAATGTAACATTTTCTGCGCTTTTTGCAATTTTTCTTACACATAATCAGCGAAAACGGCTCAAAAATGTCATTTACAAAAGATAATTGCCTACTTTCTGGCATTTATTGCACTTTTTGAGCTATTTGCGCTGGAGATGCTTAAGAAAAAGTGACAAAAAACACGTGAAGGGCTTCATTTTGGCTACAGAGAGTGACAACCCAAGTAACAATTTTAGTTTTAATATAGCCTACATAACGTTGTCTATACTATTTCATAAAACTTGTAATAAAGCCATATAGTCAAGCCAACACTAATATGACCCTAAGAAACCTCTTATAAAACTAAAAGGTCCCACGCTACAATAAGCTGTGAGGGCCTATTTCTAAAACTATATAAAGCCTTATTGGTTTTATCTGGATTACGCCTTGCGATGATTTGCAGTCCTCTATAAAACCTTTCATAAAACTAAAAGCGTAATTTGAACTCATCAACCTATCTGCATAACGTTATCAAAACCATCGTAAAACTACTCCTCAATCCTCTTTTAAGATAAAAAGGCATTGGAAATACAATTTCAGCAAACCTTTTAGACTTGAAACTTCAAATTAAAAGTAATGCATAAATCCATAATAATAATAATAGAACCAAATAGATTTATATGTTCCACTTTATAATAATTTAATATGTTGAAATGTTATTCAATGTTATTTTAAGTGCAGTTTTAACAGTCTAATGTAGCAAATCTTACGGCAATTGATTATATCACGTAGGATAGCTCGAAAAATAATAACGCGCCTCAGAAATAATTAGAATTAGGAAAAGTTTAGAAATAATTGTAAAATAATTTTTTTTTATTTACACTATATTTAATTTTGATATTATTTTAAGTACGTTCGGAATTGAAAAAAAGTTTGAAAATGATAATCCCTAGTTCTGAAATGGCTTAAATTCCTGAAAATAATTAATTTACAAATAATCCATTTTAAGCATAAAATGACGATTTCCCATTAAAGCCTATTTGCTACTTGTAGAGCCGTAATAAAACCGTTTGATCTTAGGATGGCTGCGACTATGTGGGACAGTTGTCACAATTAACTAAGTTAATTGTGACAACTGTCCCACAGCAAATATTGGCCAAACATCTAAAAAGTTAAAAACACGTCTATCTCAGCATGCTAAGTACATAGAGAAAATACCCCGCACTCAGCACTGGCTACACATTCCCTTGAAACAGGGCATAGATTCAATTTTGATGATGCCATGATCATTGCCAATGAAAGCAATAGAATAAAAAGAGAAACCAAAGAATCCTGCCACATATACTTAAACAAACAAAACTTAATTAATATACGACTAGACACAGAGACCATCCACAAAGAATATTGCCAAATACTCAACTCTTTAACCTGACATAACAATCACATTAACACCATACACACTTAGCTCTCATCTCATCAGAACGACACAAATATAAAATATAGCAATAGCCCACTGATATTGATTGACGTCGTACTCTAAAAAAGCCCTTGTACTTTCAGTTCTTGTCTAGAAATTTAAGCCTTCATGTTATTCGTTAATCAGTCGTCATCTATTTATTCATTTGTTTTAAAAAAATTTTACATTCGTGTTCGCTCTTCGCACCAAACAAAAAAAAAATTTCTGTTTTTTGGTGTATATTTTTAATTGTTCATTGTTTCTTTTAATTAAGTGTTATTGTATTTTAATTTGTTATTTTCATAAGGAAATTTACATAGTTGTGAATACAAATGTGGTCTTGTTTTTAAATAATAAATATTGCTTTGTAGCCCCAAGAAGAGGACCCATAACCCAAGGGTCGAAACGTTGGGAAATAACGAAAAAATAAAAGATGTTCTAAAACAGCTACACTCCTTTTATTCTTTTAATTTAAACATGGATCGGAGATCTTCCTAAAAAGAAATTCACATCTGACATCTGTAATTATTCCCGATCAAAAACACAGCCAAAAGCTATTTGAATGTTTAAGATACATGTCATGTCACCCAACAATCAGAATTTCAAATTATGGCATAGTGACATTGTCCTTCCTTCGAAGTCATTTTGTTATTTGACATTTTAATTTTATTAGAATCCAGCACCTGGTGACTATACTTATACTGCCTCAAGCCACTTGAAAATATCGAAATATCGGGCTGAGCAATAAATTCGCTATTCGATTACTTGTAATAGCGGGATCCATACAATTGTTTATTAAGTTGGGTGACTAATTTAGAAATGGCAAATTAAAATCACCTAGGTGCAGAAATTTATAATTATCAGTAAAGCTCAATATTTTATACCATTCTTAGAGAATATAGAATCATAAGTTTCGAAAGAGGATTGAGGAGGAATATAAACAAGATAAATAGTTGAGTGAAATTGTTGTCTTTAATGGAAATCCATAGCTGTTCGTATATCGTAAATGGTTTCAAATGAGCAGATACGATCAGAATTAAAGTTGGTCTTTACGACCACAAGGCAACCACCACCATCTTTATCGCCAGATAGTGTGAGGTCTCTATCGCTTCTATATACCAAATATCTATCATCAAACAATAGACATCTGTCTGTTAAAAAGTATCTATAAGCACACAATATCAAAATAAAATCATTAGATAGTACAGAAAGTGTTACCGACTCGGTTTTAGATCGCATCCTCTGACATTTTGATAGTAGACATTAAGTGAGGATATTTTGTGTGATTCAATTAATAGGAATAATCTCTAGGCAATCAATACTTCTGATCACATATGTAGATATTTGAAACCATCCTGCTGCTTGAATAACTTTGCCTTATGTATGATAGCTATGACACATCTCTTTTTCTTACTTAACTAATCTAACTGAAGAACGTAGTAGTTTTAGAAATATTGTACAGCACATTTATCGATAATCACCTCTTTAGGTATTCCTTACATTTCTTTTTCTTTTAGTATATATTTATATCCTTTTCACTTAATGTTAAGTTAGTTTTAGCGCTTAGCCTGTAGGAGCTTTTCTCTCTAGACTTGAAATAAATAAATATAACTCTGTTATATTGGGTCTAAATTCCTATATACGTTAAATTCGTAAATAAGAAATCTTGTTATCAGATAGAGATTTGATTTACATGTCCTTCAAATATTTTTCTCTGGCCCCACTTGCTTATTTTATCACGAATCGTCAGTGCATAGGACATATATGCTGTCAGTAATAAAAAGAATGATAAAATGATTGGTATCATTACAAAGAATGTATAAATGTCCATTCGTGATGTTAAAGTCCGGATCCAATCATTCAGGTAAACCATATGCAAGTATTAAGCGCTGGAGTAGTAGTATTTTTGTTATGGAACTATAGTTAGTGATTTGCTTTGGGACGTAAAGTCCCGACTGCCAGCATGAGCTGACAGATCACTTGACGGACAGCGTTTACTGCAGGGCGGCACGCTAGTTCGCCACAGCTATTGGCGGAGAGTGTGGGGAGGTTCCACAAAAAAAACCTGCCGCTGCCGTCAGCCATAATCAAAAAAATTTCGTGCCTATCAACACAACCGGCACACACTCGATCCTGAAGGGACCCTTACGTCACTTACTTATATTCATCCTCGAAGGCGCAGATGTTTCGGCCTTACTGCATGCCCCAACCACCCATTTGACACTGAGGGCAGATAGTTTACACTGTCCCTGTCCCGAGAGATAAAGATAGGAATACATTTCGATAGCTCGAAAATGTGTAAAATATTTTGAAAATCACCTACATCTTTGTTGTATATGAAAAAAATTAAACGAAACAAAAACCTGTTTATTTTTATTTTGTAATTTTCGAAAGATAATTTTCAGATAATTTCAGATTATATCCAAAATATTAATACCTAATAACTATTTTTTTTTCAGGATTGATTGGCTTTCAACTATGGGATCACCTGGATGTAAAATTGAAAGGTGTGAGCTATCAAATTGGGGTACACTAAATCGATACGATTACAAAGATTTTTCGATACGTTTTTAATTTTATTTATTATAATTATTTTATTTAACGAAACTAAGCTATAACAAATTAGATACACTTGTAAACCATTATGATTTTTTACCTCATTCAGTAAAGAATAAAATAAATAATGCTGAAAATAAGAAAAGAAAATTTTTTAAATTTTGTTGGACTAATTTTGTGCATAACAAGGGACAACCACAATTTTTGGAACGTTTGTTTTATTTTGAACATTCATGTCAGGACAGTCAATATATGAAAGCCTTCAGAAAATTGGTAGAATTTTTCATGTCTATCATTTGTTCCTCCAGCTACCGAACAAACATCAACTTTGCTGTTGTACAGATTTTTAACATGTATGGCACCCATTTAACCTTAAAGTGTGAAACACAATACTGGCTTTTCCAACCTGGCTGGCCTGACCAACTTTGACATTTCTGTAGAATATATGAGATCGGGTTATCAAGCTCCCAATGGGAAAGTTCGTGAGGCCGACCAGGTTGAGGTTGAACTCAAGTAGGTCTACTTTCTACTCTGCTGGAACTTTGTCTGCTTTACTAGCTAATTTTTGTAATCAATTGATGCCAGCATTGTTTACGAGAAAAAGGGTACGGGAAATTTTTTGAAAAAAAGTTAGGAAAACATATTTAACGTGAAAAGTTATTCCTGCTCTAGTAAATTATTACAAAATAATTTCAATTTTCAAGCCAATAGCCCAATTAACTGCTATAATACAGACAAAAAGGTGTCAAAGTTCGTATTATGAGTTGTAAAAGTTTGCAAGTCTCATCCGATTGAGGTTCTTAAAGTTATAATTAAGTCGAGGTTGGAAGAGCTAGCACTGTGTTTCTCGCTTAAAGCAATTAACAGTTATCCTACTTACTACTTCTTGTTACCGACACAGAGCTTCTCAAGTTTTTTGATTTCACCATCTCCATTATGTATCATGATTGCTCTTTTCTTGACTTATATGTCTTTTTTTTATACACTATATTTCAACGCCCTTTTAGTAGATATACTAAGACAGAGCTTAATTGGCATTGAGTTTACCCTTATCTCAATACCTAGTCTGAAATTTGCTCTAGTTCTGGTGATGATAGATGATGTGCTAAATACCTTCAATAATATCTGTCCAACTCAATAATACTTTGAAAAATAGAGATTATCTTAATTGTATACATAATGGTATTGATCTTCCTCTATTTCTCGAAGTCTTTTAAATCCCATTGTAGCGGAAGCTACATTTTTTGGTTTCGGTTTTGTTTGATTTTTTTTTAATTTAAATAAGATAATTTGATATTTATTTATTTATTTTTTTCAGCCTAATATTTGCGCTCGTCGAGTCGTCCTTGGTACGATGCTGTCTCAGTCTAATGATAACTTAACGCAATTTTTGTTTTTGAGGAGCGAATCTCATAATGCTCTTTTGATTGCCTATGATACGTACCTGTATAAGATGAGAATTGTAATAAGATCGGATCCTAAGCAATTTTGGTGTTTTGTAAATACCAAAAAGAAATCTAATAATTTTTCTCCTATGTTAGTATTTAATAATAATTCTAGTCATGATCCGTCTGTGATTTCTAATCTCTTTGCTGATTACTTTAGTGAATCATTTTTAACATATGACGCGCAAATGGATTTTGCTTATTTTAATTACTTAAAGACACTTCCTAAAGTTGATATCCCATGCTTCACTATTAATCAGAAATATGTTGAAGATTACATGTCCAAGCTGCTGCTGGGCCTGCAGCAGTGGAATGCTTTCTTACCCGTTAACATTTTTGCTTAATTTATCACTACGGCTTGGTAAATTTCCTAAGTTATGGAAAAAGTCGTTTATTGTCCCAATCTTTAAGTCCGGTAAAAGGGAGCTTGTTACCAACTATCGTCCTATAGTTAAATGGTCTTGTATTCCCAAACATTTAACTGTATTTATACAGACTTCGGCAAGGCTTTTGACAAGCTTCCTCACTCTGTTTTGTTATTTAAACTGAGAGCTTTAGGTTTACCAATTTGGTTCTTAGTAGTTACGCTAGGAGAGTACCAGACCACCGTTTTAGCTTCCAGGATTTCGCCACAGATGGCGCTACCGTCGCTAGGTAGTTTTAGTCCATACTAAATGTAAATTTGTGTCTTGACTGTACTGGTTTTGGTCTTGGATGCACCATTGTATCTTGACTGTACTGGATTATGTCTTGGATGCATTGTTGAGTCTTGACTGCGCCCTAGCGGCATTAACCGGTACTACCAGCATGCTCCGGGATGTGTCATTTAGTCAGTAGTTACGCTAGGAGAGTACCAGACCACCGTTTTAGCTTGCAGGACTTCGTCACAGATGGCGCCACCGTCGCTAGCTGGTTTGAGTCCATACTAAATGTAAGTTTGTGTTTTTTGCCCCACACGTTGCTTCTAATTTGATTCCTTGCATAAAGAAATGCTGTTTACCTGTTATCAGACCTGCTTGAAAAGCTGTTAAGCTGTTATCAATAAATTTCGAAGAGCCTGTGCTTAGTGTTGGAAGAATGAATATGGTTTCTGGGTGATTGATAAGGATAGCTCATTAAACAAGGGGCGTTACCGTAAAGGACTTGATACCTTCATTGTACTATAAAAGGATGAAACATGCGAAATATTCATAAGTCGATGTTGTAACTCAGCCGAAAGCACACCGTATTCTGTGGTCCTGCTGAGTAGATTAAAGCTGTTCAACTGCTATCAGACCTGTTTGAAAAGCTGTTAAGCTCTTATCAGAGCTGTTTGAAAAGCTGTTGAGATGTTATCAGAGCTGTTTGAAAAGTTGTTAAGCTGTTATCATAGCTGTTTGAAAAGCTGTTAAGCTGTTATCAGAGCTGTTTGGAAAGCTGTTATCAGATCTGTTTAAAATCTGTTAAGCTGTTATCAGAGATGTTTGAAAAGCTGTTAAGTTGTTATCATAGCTGTTTGGAAAGCTGTTATCAAAGCTGTTTGGAAAGCTGCTAAGCTGTTATCATAGCTGTTTGGAAAGCTGTTAAGCTGTTATCAGAGCTGTTTGGAAAGCTGTTAAGCTGTTATGAGAGCTGTTTGAAAGCTGTTAAGCTGTTACAAGAGCTGTTTGAAAAGCTGTTAAGCTGTTATCAGAGCTGTTTGGAAAGCTGTTAAGCTGTTATCATAGCTGTTTGAAAAGCTGTTAAGCTGTTATCAGAGCTGTTTGGAAAGCTGTTATCAGATCTGTTTAAAATCTGTTAAGCTGTTATCAGAGATGTTTGAAAAGCTGTTAAGTTGTTATCATAGCTGTTTGGAAAGCTGTTATCAAAGCTGTTTGGAAAGCTGCTAAGCTGTTATCATAGCTGTTTGAAGAGCTGTTAAGCTGTTATCAGAGCTGTTTGGACAGCTCTTAAGCTGTTATCAGAGCTGTTTAAAATCTGTTAAGCTGTTATCAGAGCTGTTTGAAAAGCAGCTAAGCTGTTATCAGAGCTGTTTGGAAAGCTGTTAAGCTGTTATCAGAGCTATTTGGAAAGCTGTTAAGCTGTTATCAGAGCTGTTTAAGAGCTGTTAAGCTGTTATCAGAGCTGTTTGAAAGCTGTTAAGCTGTTACCAGAGCTGTTTGAAAAGCTGTTAAGCTGTTATCAGAGCTGTTTGAAAAGCTTTTTGGAAAGCCATTTACCTGTTATCAGAGCTGTTTGAAAAGCTTTTTGGAAAGCTATTTACCTGTTATCAGAGCTGTTTGGTTTCTACTTCTTGATCTGATGAAATGGAGTAATGCCTCCATGGTAGAGTATCCGGCGTTCCGCTCATAATATGTAGATTATTATCATAAGGACTCAATCCGATTTTCTTTTGACTGACAGTGTACGCGCTATGGTTATGGGATCGTATGGGGCTCCGATTAGCAGTTAATATTCGCTTGTTATTCAAACATTCGACGTAGTCTTCGAAATTGATATGCCTCTGTACTACATTAACTTTTACTCCCTTAGCTTTCTTTACAGTTTTACCATCGTTTATACGCAGACTGTACATTTTCGAGCGCAAGCCAACAAATTCGCTCAATATTTTCCAATTCTGCTCATCCTTCATGAGACCAGGAATCTTTTTATTCATGAGCTGTAAATTGAACTGGTGTTACATACATACCTCCACCCACAATTTTGAGAAAGCATTGTAACATATGTACATACCTATAACAATTATCAAAGAAATGCTAGCAACCGCAAGCCTACATATTTTCATCATTTTTCAATGAACATACATGCCTACATCATTTCCATTAAATTATAATTCCACTCGTTACTGACCTTCCTCAATTACTTAACAAGTAGAGGAAATAACTAAGGTAGAATTGAGTGACGCAATACCCTGCGCGCAAGAATTCGCACGTTGTAATACGATAACCTTGCGCCAGCGGTAGAACCCAGGTGACCAAATGATGGTTCACGAGTTGCATATGAAGAAAGTAATATGTATGTAAGTATGTATGTAAATCATGAATATCACGATGAACAAGCAACAAGCGGTTAGCGTTTATCAAGATTTATGTATGTACGTATGTAACAACAAATGCGAAAATGTACTGACGAAACGCTCAGTACGATTATAGTCAGAAAAATATCTATATGTATGTACGGAAGCGACGAGTGCCGCAATTTATTTGTAAACAGAAATAAATGAAGTGCAAATGACCTAACTTTTTGTACTGTTATATACAAAGTGTTGGGTCGGAAGTATTTCATTTATTTCCGTATTAATAAGATTCTTGTGTATAAATAAGCAAAGAATTTGAAGAATAAATGTCAGTCGATTTGAGTCGAGTTAGAATACAGTAAACGGTTCGTTTCACTCAGGAGTTATGCTTAAAACAAGCTACTCCAAAATAATATCAGGAGTTATGCTTAAAACAAGCTACTCCAAAATAATATCAGGAGTTGTGCTTAAAACAAGCTACTCTAAAATAATATCAGGAGTTGTGCTTTAAACAAGCTACTCCACAATAATATCAGGAGTTGTGCTTTAACAAGCTACTCCACGCATCGACAGTCGCTGCCGGGAAGGGCAAAAATAAAATCAACAAATTAAGTCAAAACGGTTTCTTCGCAAAGAAACCACAACAAGTTTAAGTAGGATAGATTCATACTTAACAATTTGGCGCAGCCGGTAGGATCAAGGAAGTTAATTCAATACTTGAAAAACCTTGATCCTCGAACTCACAAAGAAGTGAAACTAAAACTAACGTCAAATTGTGACGTTGGGGCACTTCTGACTTAATTTGTTTGTTTTAATACAACCAGTCAACAACTACAATAAAAGTAAGGGAATATACTCCCAAGGAAATTTATCGGCTTGGACAGACATCAAAACGTTTCTGAAACTGCAGACATTAAAACTAAGTAAGTTTCAATCCAAATTCAGCGATTGGCAGAACTTCAGTATTAAATCGATAAGCCACTATACATTACACATTAAATAACGTCAGTGTAAAATCATCTTCAATCTTTTTCTTTTTTTTCTCTTTTTAAATATTGCAGTATATATATATATATACATAAAGTAAGTTAAACTACCTCTTTTTCAAGAAAATTCTGCTTTCATGCACAAATCTGATCAAAGCCCTGTTTGCTCAGATTTTGAAGCAGCATTAAATTCACTTTCATTCGACAACGTAAGCCCTCCGAATAGCCCAAGAGCAGAACAAAGTTCACCCCAAAGAAGAATAAATTGGTATCGTGAACATCGGTCAGGTAAACGTTTTAGAAGACACAGTTTGGTTAACTTCCTCATAAGAACTCACAGTCTAAACGTTATAATACCCGAAAAATCGTTAACCACTTCAAATCTAGATATAAATACACTAAATACTTCCCAGTTTGAGCATCCACACAATACAAACAAAATGCCTGTAAATTATGAGAAAGTAGTTAAACTTACTGCACAAATGGTGCCTTTGTTCTCTGGAGAAATTAATTCTCAGACCCTCACAGAATTGCAAACTTTTATAGGCTGTTGTAAGCAAGTACAACAATGTCTAGCAGAGGAGGAAAAGGCAGCCTTCATGCAAATTTTCCCAACAAGATTGAGAGGAAATGCATATCAATTAATAGCATCCAGTACACTCACGAGATTTGAAGAAGTTGAGCAGTTGCTATATCGGACTTACTTACCTCGTGAGACATATCATGAGTTAATTAACAAATTAATAACTTGCCGACAATACCCCCAAGAATCGTTTAATTCATTTACTACTAGACTAAAAGGACTTTTAGTACAATGTAACGAGGCAGCACAAAGTAAAAACGGTGCTGAAAATTTTAATGTGGTAAAGCAACAGATAGAGGACTTTGCAATGGCTTCCGTAAAGAGTGGTGCAAATAACCCCCATCTAAGCGCTTATCTATTGACAATAAATGAAAGCTCATTAGAGACTCTCATTCAAAAAGCATTAGATATGGAAAGGTTACAGCAGGGTCTCTTTTTCATTCCACAACCAATAAACTACTTACCTCAACATACAAATTCTTTTCAAATGGACCATTTCTTTAGACCAAATACCTCAAATTTTGCTAACGCTTATGGTTATCCCATACACGAAAATTTAAACTCCTCTATATATCCCTACACAACTGATACAGGAAAACCTACAATAAAAACTGAGTGTGGTATACCTCCAAATCTGGAGTCATTAAAGGTACCTTCAGTATCCTTTAATACTGATAAAAATCAAACAAATAATTGGTGCTCTACTCAAGCCAGTATGGCAAGAGAATCCTTAAGAAGTCCACCTCCATTCCAGAACTCTTCTTCTCAATATCCAGACAAGAAACCATACGGTGAGCAAAAATTACTTTTAGGTAGGATCACATGCAGTTATTGCAAATACAAGGGACATACGTATGATGATTGTTAAAAACGTAAAAATACTCCCTTCTGTATTAACTGCAGAACAAAGGGTCATGATGCCCAATATTGTAAACAAAATGTCAAAGCACCACGGAATCACCTAAATAGTAACAACAACACTCAGTGGGGCAATCCAAATCACGAACACAGATTTAACGGTCAAGAGATGTGTAAGTTTTGTGGAAGAAGAGGTCATACAGTGCCCACCTGTCAACAGAAGCAACGATGGGAGGCTACAAAATCGGGAAACGGCACACTGTCGACCGAAAAAGCCCCGGCTCGACATTAAATAAATTATCGCAAAATACTTTAGGGTCCTCCCAACTGAAAAACCCACAGATCAGGGAAAACGTATCAGTGGTAGAGTTACCATTAGATATAAGCGGAAATACAGCCGTTCGGCTGGTAGTAGACACTGGAGCTGAAGTAAGCATAATCAAACAGGAAGCACTAGATACACCAAAACGGATAAAACGAAGTCAAAAGGTAACTTTAAAAACTCCATTTGGAGAAGGAAAAACATTGGGTAACTGTCAAGGCAACTTTTTACTAAGCTGCAGTATCCCGTGCAATCTACAGGTTGTAGAAGATAACGCCCAAATCTCTCATGATGGGCTGTTAGGTAATGACTTTCTTGCAAAAAATTGCAATATAGAAGGGCCTAACAAATTGCTCCGGTTTCCTCGCACGGAAACCAACCCTATCAAATTCTCGGTACCTCTCGGAACATCCACAGAAGATGGAGATGAACTACCGAGGCATCAAACAGAGGAACAATTTAAATCTACTACCGTTTCACGGGCACCCGATAATAAAAACTCCTTATCCCAAATGGGAGACATTTCAAGCACCTTAAATGAAGATGAAAGTAGGCAATACGAAGTAGAACTTCAGCGATCCCATAGAATACCTCCTCGATCTCAAATTGTACTGAGCATACCATTACAATTGGACCAAGAAATGATCTGTATATCTCAAGAGATAAAAGATGGAGTATTTGTCGCAAATTGTCTAGTTAGTCCTCACAAAAATTTTATACCATTATCTGTTCTAAACATAAACACAGAACCAGTATTCCTAAGAAGGCTGAAGCTTACTCTAGTTCCAAGTAGTCATTACAATATTAAATTTCTCAATATACCTTTGGACGACATAAATACCCAAAGTAATCAGAAAGAAGGTGATCCACCTTCCTCTCGTACACATAACAAAACAGAATACAATTTCAAAGGTGATAAGACAAATTTCAACTCCAATCCATATTCAATAAACGTAAACCATATTAAAAGCTATAACCCAGACAGACTTGTGGCTTTACGTAAAGAATTACTGTTGGATGAAAATTTAAATCACGAAGAAGAAAAATCAATTCTTGAGTTATGTTATAAATATAATGATCTTTTTTATCTAAAGGGAGATAAACTAACATGCACTAATACCATAAAGCATACCATCCCCATTTTGCACAATCAGCCACCAATAAACCAAAAGATGTATAGACTTCCAGAAACGCACCGGGCTGTAATAAATGAGCAGATCAAGGATATGTTAGAGAATGACATAATCCAAATAAGCAAAAGCCCATGGAATTCTCCGTTACTTGTAGTCCCCAAGAAAGCTGGGCCTGACGGCAATAAACGTTGGCGCGTAGTAGTAGATTTCCGTAAAGTCAACGAGAAATCTATAGGGGATGCCTTTCCACTACCCAGGATAGAGGATATACTGGATCAACTAGGGCATTCACGGTATTTTACTACTCTTGACCTTGCAAGCGGATACCATCAAGTACTGGTTGACCCAAGGGATAGACCAAAAACTGCATTTAGTACCGCTTACGGGCATTATGAATTTAAGAGAATGCCATTTGGGTTGAAAGGCGCACCTGCGACTTTTCAACGCCTGATGAATTACATTCTAACGGGTCTCCAAGGATTAGAATGCTTTGTCTATCTCGATGATATTGTAATATATGGAAAAAATTTACAAGATCATAACGAGAAACTGGCTAAAGTATTCGACAGACTTCAAGCCCATAATCTTAAATTACAACCCGAAAAGTGTCAGTTCCTTCGCCGAGAAGTAATCTACCTTGGACACAAATGCTCAAACGAAGGAGCACTTCCAGATCCCAGTAAAAGAAGTTGCGTTCAAAATTTTCCTCAACCCCGAACTGTGAGACAAACCCAATCGTTTCTGGGATTGGCCAACTACTATCGCAAGTTCATCCCTAATTTCTCAAAGATAGTCAGGCCAATAACAAATCTATTACGGAAAGACGTCAAATTTAATTGGACTCAAAAGTGCCAAGACTCTTTCAATGAAATTAAAAATTCCCTTATAAATCCGCCTCTACTCAAGTACCCAGATTTTACCCAACCTTTTAATCTAATAACAGATGCTAGCAATGAGGCATTGGGAGCTGTTTTATCACAAGGGGCAATAGGTAAAGACAGGCCAATAGCGTACGCAAGTAGAAGTTTAAATAAGGCGGAACAAAGATACTCCACAATAGAAAAAGAGTTGCTCGCTATTGTGTGGGCCGCGAGGAACTTCAGGTATTATTTACAAGGTAGAGCTTTTACGGTTTACACAGACCACAAACCCTTGAAAGGCGTATTCAATGTGAAAGACCCGACATCGAGATTAGTCAGGTTTCATCATAAACTCTCAGAGTTTGACTATAAAATTGAATATAAGCCTGGAAAATATAACACTAATACAGACGCGCTTAGTCGAATACCTGCCGAGCTAAACCAGGCAAAACCCAATTCGTTCATTGTGGAAGCTCAGGTACATCACCGAGCCGATTCCGACATCGACGAAAATGATTCTAGTTCTCCAACACCCTCAAAGCCTAAACAAAAACATTGTCATGCTGTTACGAGAGCTCAAATAAGGGCGGCACAAAATGATATTTAAGAGGAAAATCAAAACCCAGAAACTCCCAATATAGCTCAAAATTACCCCCGGAACCTCCAAAATGAATTAGTCGAAATTGACTCAACTGATAGCAGCAAATCCGAAAGCAGTGCATCTGAACACGGCGAATCACCCTGGAACCAGAATCTAATAAATTACCAGCATACATTACCAGAAAATATTTCAGACCCTGAAGAAATCGGGACAATTTTAAAAGACTATCATGACTCCGCGTTTGGTGGTCACCAAGGAGTAATGAAAACTTATAAAAAAATAAAGAAAACATATAAGTGGAGAAATATGCTCAGTTCCATCAGGAAATATATTCGAAAGTGCCCTAAATGCCAAAAAATGAAGGCTAGCCCGGAGTATCGTATGCCAATGGTCATAACAGATACTGCCCTTATGCCTTTCGATAAAGTATATTTGGATATAGTAGGTCCCCTTGAAGAAACCCATTCAGGAAATAAGTACATTTTGACTTTCCAAGACAATCTTACGAAATTCGTAGATTGTTATGCCATGCCGAATGGCGAAGCAGAAACGGTAGCAGGAATATTCTTCGATGAGATAATTACTCGTTATCGCATTCCTAAAAAGGTAGTAACCGACCAGGGATCTAACTTTTTAAGCGATCTGTAAACTTCTAAAAATAAAAAAATTACAGACTTCCGCTTATCATCCGCAATCCAACGGCGCACTGGAACGAACACACAGACCCCTAGTAGAATATTTAAGAGCTATTGTGTCCGAAAATCCAAAGGCTTGGGATCGATTCCTGAGAACCGCGGCTTTTGTATACAATAACAGCCCACATGAAGGCACTAAGCTCACGCCAATGGACTGTCTGTTCGGATTCACAGCAGATGTTCCCTCTAATCTTAAAAGAGAGCCAGAGCCCATTTATAACCACGAGAGTTACTATCACCTTCTTAGATACAAAATACAAAAGGCATATGCTATCGCCCGAAAAAATTTACTGAAAGCCAAGGAAAGGTCGAAAGCGTACTATGATAGGAACTCACGTCCGGTAACATTCAAAGCAGGAGATAAAGTATTATTAAAAAATCCCGCTAAAAAACACAAGCTTTCCCAGATATGGCTAGGACCATATCTCGTGGTACAAGCTTTTACGCCTGTTAACACAGTCATACAAATCGGTAAAAGAAGAGTAACCGTACATAATAATAGACTGAAACCATTTCACGAATAATTGCTAACCTTCAAGGAAGGGATTACAATTGCATTTAAGATAAAAAAAAAGGGAAAATTTTTTTTTTAAGAAAAAGAGAATAATTAAACATATCATTAATTCATGTTGAACAGAATCCAAATACACGTACCCGTCATCTACAGGTAGTTTAACTATTTTGAACGTACGAATAATAGAAATATGTAAACAAGATTGAAGATGTAAAACGTAACCCAATAAAAGAGTATTCATAAACATTATATGCATTGGAAGTAAGATACCTATTTATAGAATGAAAAAATATGTATAAACACATCTAAAGAATTTTTTTAAAGAAATAAAAACATATGTATAAAAACTTATAAAAGAAGAAATATGTATAAACACAAATGGTATAAAAGAAAAGATATGTATAAACACATATAAAGATTTTTTTTTCAATAAATATAAACATATGTATAAACACATATAAAAGAAGAAATATGTATTAACACATATGGTATAAAAGAAATGATATGTATGAACACATATAAAGAATTTTTTTCAATAAATAAAAACATATGTATAAACACATATAAAAGAAGAAATATGTATAAACACATATGGTATAAAAGAAAAGATATGTATGAACACATATAAAGAATTTTTTTCAATAAATAAAAACATATGTATAAACACATATAAAAGAAGAAATATGTATAAACACATATGGTATAAAAGAAAAGATATGTATGAACCCATATAAGGAATTTTTTTCAATAAATAAAAACATATGTATAAACACATAAAAGAAGAAATATGTATAATCACATGTAAATTTTTTTTTTATAAAAAGTAGATATAAACAAAATTTTTTTTTAAGTAAAAATAAATTATGTATGCTCACATATATAAAACATCAAACAGCCATAATTATAAATGTATATATGTAGGAATTTAAAAAAAAAATATATATATATATATAATATGCACATGTAATAAAAATTAACATAACATAGCAGTAATACTAATAACCTAGAAAAATAATGGATATAAATTTGTAAATCGATAAGTCAATTATTGTACCGGCACTCGGCATTATGTATATACATACATATAAAACCAATAAATTTCTCGAAAATTATCAAACGATCGAACCATATTCTAATGTCTTATTCCTCTTCTAAGAATAACACATATTTTTTAAAAAGGGGGAGATTTGTTACATACATACCTCCACCCACAATTTTGAGAAAGCATTGTAACATATGTACATACCTATAACAATTATCAAAGAAATGCTAGCAACCGCAAGCCTACATATTTTCATCATTTTTCAATGAACATACATGCCTACATCATTTCCATTAAATTATAATTCCACTCGTTACTGACCTTCCTCAATTACTTAACAAGTAGAGGAAATAACTAAGGTAGAATTGAGTGACGCAATACCCTGCGCGCAAGAATTCGCACGTTGTAATACGATAACCTTGCGCCAGCGGTAGAACCCAGGTGACCAAATGATGGTTCACGAGTTGCATATGAAGAAAGTAATATGTATGTAAGTATGTATGTAAATCATGAATATCACGATGAACAAGCAACAAGCGGTTAGCGTTTATCAAGATTTATGTATGTACGTATGTAACAACAAATGCGAAAATGTACTGACGAAACGCTCAGTACGATTATAGTCAGAAAAATATCTATATGTAAGTAAGGAAGCGACGAGTGCCGCAATTTATTTGTAAACAGAAATAAATTAAGTGCAAATGACCTAACACTTTGTACTGTTATATACAAAGTGTTGGGTCGGAAGTATTTCATTTATTTCCATATTAATAAGATTCTTGTGTATAAATAAGCAAAGAATTTGAAGAATAAATGTCAGTCGATTTGAGTCGAGTTAGAATACAGTAAACGGTTCGTTTCACTCAGGAGTTATGCTTAAAACAAGCTACTCCAAAATAATATCAGGAGTTATGCTTAAAACAAGCTACTCCAAAATAATATCAGGAGTTGTGCTTAAAACAAGCTACTCTAAAATAATATCAGGAGTTGTGCTTTAAACAAGCTACTCCACAATAATATCAGGAGTTGTGCTTTAACAAGCTACTCCACGCATCGACAGTCGCTGCCGGGAAGGGCAAAAATAAAATCAACAAATTAAGTCAAAACGGTTTCTTCGCAAAGAAACCACAACAAGTTTAAGTAGGATAGATTCATACTTAACACTGGTTATCTTCTGGGTAATCACTTGTATCAAATTTGTTTATATTTTCAGCCATAAACTCATATGCATTTTTCTCTTCAAGTTCATATATGAGAGAATCTGTATCTGTATACATGACTTTGCATTTACCTCCAAATTCACGCTGCATAAAACTGTAGTGGAAATCGCAAAGGCATATCTTTGAAATTTCCATAACTGCCATTCCAATATAGAGAGGCTTATTGAATAAGATTTGAGTCGCTTTAATTCCATAGCAACTAAATTCTCATCAAATATCGTTGCTCTGTGGAAGTTGGGTACCGCAATCCGAGCTTTTGCACCATAGCGACCTTCCAACTTTACGCAAAGTTTTATATCGCTATACTTGCGAACACTTTCCATGTTCTTAACAAAAGCTGCATTATTCATCTTTTTATAGCTGTCCTTCTCATGATCGCTTTAGTCTGCATCCGTTTTGTAGTATTTAAGTCAATATATATGGTTTAAGCCAAGCTTATTGGTCGAATTGAAGAACCCGGTTCACTTTTTTCAGGATGAGTCCATGTGATAAGCATTGCTTCAAATTTCGGTAGTGTATAATATATTTAGTTTTTGGATGTAATGTTGTCAAAAGCTTTTCTAATTTTGCCCCAGGTGGTGCTGCATGCTCAGAGTAAAACGGTAAGTCCTTATGCTTATCATGTAGATGTTTAGGATAATCCCAGTCGACTTCGAATATGTATCCAGTTGAAGAATCATCAGGAATTTCGAAAACGTCAATATTGGGAACATCAACCCATCTGAATCCTCCGGTTGGTAACTGCTGTGACATGGCCCATCCATAAAGGTTATTCACATCATACTACATCAAATACTTCTTTTTCTCCTCAGGCATAAAATCATCCATATATTTATTATTTGCTTTACTATATCTGTTCGAATATTGACTTATACCACCTCGAATGCCTCTCTCTATGAATAGCAGTATATCTACGTCGGTTCTCAGCTCTAATTTCACATTAGTGTATTTTAGCATAGCATCCCATGTTAGGCCTGGCATGGTGTAATAATGTGCTGGATCTAAATTGTAAGTCTTCATGCATACTTCTCGAAAGTTCTCAAACACATCGGCCAATAGGAGAACGTCAGTCTTAAGGTATAGATCTGAATATTCACCAAGTGTTTGTACTTCAAATTTTTGCCAGACCTTTTCAGCATGATTGTAGTCCTCTGGAGATATAGCACTGTCAGTCAGTTTATTGTAGAACGCTTCCTGTGTTGGCAAGTTCCGGAAATCTAATTTATCCCAGTCATCAATAAAATCATATGGGAAGACACCTTTGCGCGTAAGAAGTTTGATAGTGTCATCATCCAATCCCTGCCATACTGATCTTGTAGTGTTTAATTTATCCATTGGCAGCAATGATGATAGCTTATCCAAATATTCAGCCATAAAATGGAAGGAATCGATGAATCTGAATCTCATGTGACTGCCTTCCATGTGGTTGGTGAAGGAGATATATCTTTCCTTGTTTATTGGTAAGAGATCAACTTTTCCTGGGAAAGATGTAGCTATATCCTTGATAATGAAGTGGGCATCATATCCAGATAAATTGTGAAAAATGACTGGAGCTATGGTGAAATCTTGATACATGAGAACCATTGTTGACAATTCTTTCCTCGATATGCTCGGTAATATGAGAGCTTAGCATCATGTTTGCAGTGGAAATAGAACCCTATGCTATGAACTTCATGCTCCTGGATTCGCTGTGTATTTTGATCGTTTCCCTGAATCGGCTTCAATATTGACTCAAGATCTGCATACACACAAAACGGGACTGGATTCTTATGGTTATAATTCTTATATTCAAGCCATTTCTTTTCTTCTGATGGAAACATAATTCTGCAATCATTTTACTTCTCGCATTCGGAAGTCTGTGATTCTAATTTTTCAGCAGAGTGAAAGTAGAGCTTCGATATGAGTCGGGAAAGGTCTTTAATGCAACAGATGATATCTGCTGGCATCATCATCATCATCATCGTCATCATCATCATCATCCATAGGATCTTCATCATCATCATCCTGGTCATAGTCAGCTTGTAGCATTAAGAGATTTACATGTCGCTTCATCCTGTGTTTCGTAAATCTAACTGGAACTGTGGTGAAGGAACGCTCTTTCTCTAGGATGAATACGTTTATCGATAAATCGTTCTGGTTTTCAAATTGCGTTATTTGCTTAAGTGTCATGGGAAATGTTATCCCATTTAAATTAAGTACAGTTGAATAATGTGGATACGATGAGATCCTATCGGAGTGAACATTTGCAGGATATAGCGCTGATGTTATTGCCCAGGCGAAGCATGCTTCACCATTATTTTTCACATTAATGCAAGCTTGCTTTAAAGCAATCTCCTTTGCTAGAGGTATATAAAATGATCCCCGAATCGGTTCAAACTTGTTGATATGTACCGCTAAATGTATTACAGAATGCAGTGCCCAACCACTATCTTTCTCTTGAAACTTTTTTAGCTTAGTGAGTATTGGCTCGTATATATTTAATTTATACCACTCATTCACATTATCATCCACACTGATTGGGGCAGTTCTTGCTTGGAAATACTTAATGTCTTTAATAACTTCATTATCACCAGTTTCTTTAATAAACTCATCGCAAAAAGTTGTAGGAACTTTAATATGATATTGTTGTTTTATTGTATTCTTAATGCGGCGAGCAAGTAATTTGGAAGCAGCTTACATAAATAGCATAGGATCTAGGTGGCTTATATTCACGATAACACCTGCCCTAATTCTACCTACGAATGCTGTTTTTATTTCTTCCCACTTAACAAAATCACTTCTTATTACTCGTTGATTAATTCCTCCACCTCGATGGGGAGCTTTGATTAACACTCTCAACGATTTAATTTGAGCAATACAGCTGTCCAAATGTCGTTTCATAGCATTCTTATTGCACTTCCGTAATGCTGCTTGAAATTTACGAATGTTTCTGTTGTACTCTTTAACAAAATTGTTTTTATTCACAAAATTTGCATCGCTTAAACACTTCAACACATCTTCTCGCAATTTCTTAATTAATGAAAAACTTTTATTTACTACTGTGATAGACATTTTTAATTTTTTTATTAGACACTAGCACTGAGAATTACTTAGATTGACTGGCGCTCCCCAAGAGAGGATGAATTCCAAGAATTTGCTTACAAGCTGAGATGATACCGCATTACACGATAAACAAAAAAAATCATTCAAATTAATTTGATTACTTTATTCTGTTGGTCGAATTTGCAAATATGAATGAGATTGTTTACATGAATACAACCAAATGTGAAAATTTATTTACTTTATGTGAATTCCAATGAAACGTTTCGATCGGTAAAATTCTTGGAACAATAAAATTTTTGGCTGCCTACAGGAAGTGTGGTATCAAATTATATGAAAAGAATAAACATGAATCATTTGCTAATATTGGTTAAATTTGTTTACAACAGGATGTGAAAATTTGTTCACGAATTCAAATGAAACGTTTCGATCAGTAAAATACTTGGAATTGGGCTGTTTGTGGTATAAAATTACATGAATCATTCAGCTTAATGTGCTGATATTGCAAATTTGCTTTAAGCAGGATTAAACTTGTTTTGGAATCGCGGCTATAAATTGAGGAGCTGAATCAGATTTGCAATCAGTTTTATTTTGGAATTCAAGGAAGCAACAACGACTTAGAGTAAAACAATGGCTGGCGCAATGGGGTTACTAAAGAAGCTGGAGCAGTACTCACCAACCGTGAAGACATCCCAAAATTGAGCTGGGCCAGAAATATAAGGTTGTTACAGCAAGGCGATGCAAAACTGCATTTGGAGATCGTGTGGTTCCCAAGTTGGAAAACTGCCATCTTTATCTGCCTTCGAGGATTCTTTGAATGAAAAAAACCCCAAGGGAGACATCTATGTAATCAATAAGGGAGCATGATGAAAATTTGTATCCAATTAATTATTATAACCGGTAAATAAAAGTTAATAATGTGAAACTAGTTTTTATTATTAATATTTCTAAATTATTAGTGATCATGAAAGTTGCATTTAGTACTAGTGCTCCACAAGTTTATATAATTGAATATGAGCCCAGAAAAGGACCTTGGGAGACATATGCTCTGGAACGCAATCGTTTCCAAGATAGGATTCATAGAACTTCACTTATATTGCCACCAATTTTGAATAGACAGCATAAGGAAAACGTTTATAACTTACAATTTAGAAATAAATAATTAATTTGATGTGAATAAATATTGAAATTTAATTTGGTTTGACAACATTTTTTTCGGCAAAATAAATTGTATCAATACACCTCACAGCAAACATATTTTTACCTTTAACTTGAAGTTTTCTATTAAATATTTACAGCAAGTGTTGATATTACTTAAATTTGTTTATTTTATAAGAATTCCAGTAAAACACATCACACCACATTACTAATTGCCAATTAGCTAATTGTCCGTTAGCTAGTTGTCAATTAGCTAATTACCAAACAAGCTGCGAATTGCCAGTTAGCTAATTGTTTGAACACATGTCGCTAATATCTCGAAAACCAAAGCCCGTAGAGGATTTTTGATGAAAATTGTATTACCCCCCCTCCTTGTCTTTATTATCAATTAGCTAATTGTTTGAACAAATGTCGCTAATATCTCGAAAACCAAAGCCCGTAGAGGATTTTTGATGAAAATTTTATTACCCCCCCCCCTCCCTGTCTTTATTATCCCCCACCTACCCACCATCTAGAATCCATTGGCATGAACAAAAATTTCCTACTAGTATTAACTTTAATTATTACTAATATTAATGCAAACCCAGACGCAACACTTGAAAACAACAAAAGCCTACATTTAGGCGCACCACACATCCAAGAGAACCGTATCATTTTGTTGCTACGTGTGGGCACAGAAAACCGTAGCATTCTACCACATGGGGGCAAAATTGAAGCAAAGAACTTCCCACTTCCAAGACCGCAGCATGCTGCTACGTATGGGACAAAAGTGAAGCAATAAGCTTCACACATCCAAGAGAACCGTACCACCCATCCAAGAAAGCCGTAGTACCGGATCATGCTGGTAGTGTGGGCTAATGTCGTTAGGGTGCAATCAAGACCAAATGACACATCCACACAAATCCAAGAAAACCGTAGTACCGGAGCATGATAGTAGTATCGGCTAATAACGGTAGGGTGCAGTAAAGACTAAATGACACATCCCGGAGCATGCTGGTAGTACCGGTTAATGCCGCTAGGGCGCAGTCAAGACTCAACGATGCATCCAAGACATAAACCAGTACAGTCAAGACACAATAGTGCATCCAAGACCTAAACCAGTACAGTCAAGACACAAACTTTCATTTAGTATGGACTCAAACCACCTAGCGGTGGTGGCGCCTTCTGTGGCGAAATCCTGGAAGCTAAAACGGTGGTCTGATACTCTCCTAGCGTAACTACTGTTGTTGAACTGGTTATCATCCTACCTTAAGGATCGTAAACTTAGGATTCAGTTCCGTTTTGCTCTGACTGAAGAAATAACGGCTTACTCCGATGCTCCAGGGGGTAGTCTCTTAGGGCCCCTTCTCTTCATATTATTCGTAAATAATGTTTCCTATGTAGTTACCATATCTGATTTGCTAATAGTCGCAGATATATAAATCTATGGACTTGCATTGCGACTGTCTCAAATTGCTGGATGACCTGGACAGACTTGTTGAATGGTGTGAAAAGAGCTCTCGCATTTTAAACGTTGATAAATGTAAGGAAACCATTTTCTCTCGTAAGCGAGTCCCTTCTAATGTTGTTTATGCTATGAATGGATTATTACTTTCAAATGTTGAAAACTCTATGTTGGGCTTTGTAAAGCGTTGCGCAAAACAAATTACATAATATCTATATTACTAAAGCTCTTTTTACCACTCTTGTTAGACCCTTTTTGGAATATGCCAGTCCTGTCTGGTCTCCCTCTTACAAAAATCACTCCGATTGTATTGAGAGCGTGCAAAGGAGATTCTTACTTTTTGCTCTAAGAAGTCTCGAATGGAGGGATAGACTTCATCTTCCTCGTAATAACGAAAAATTAAATTTAACACAGCTCCCTACGCTTCGTAGCAAAGTTTGTGATATTAGCTTTATATATCAAATTGTGAAGGGTTACATCGACATACCTTTAATGCTTCAGAAAATTAATTTCAATTCACGATCTCGACACTTGCGATCTAATGACTTTATTTTTGTGTTCCCATCGCACCAACTATAGATACTTTGAGCTTACGACTAGAATGTGCTGTACTTTTAATTTGAATTTCCATTCGATAGATATTAATATTAATAAGACTCAATTTAGAAAAATCCTCAATAATTGTTCTGTACTTTAGCTTTAATTTAAGTATTGTGTCCTGGGACCATTGTATCTAGCATTTAGCGAAATAAATAAATAAAAAAGACAAATGGCGCTCGGTTAGCAAAAATCATAATTCATCGGTTATGGTAATGCCTGGACAACGCAAATTACAACTCATTTCTCATGATGCAAAGCGGTTTTCAAGTGCGCAACGATCACTTAAAAATTCCTTTCCCATGCGCGAAATTCGAATGGCCGGTTTCACAGTCAAGGCTTAAGCCACAGCGATGGCTTAAGCCAAGGCTTAACAAATATTTGGTTTTTACAGTCAAGGCTTAAGTGATATCACTGGGTTAAGGCAAGCTTAACTTAAGCCCGTCATTTCGAAGGCTTAAGCCTCAGATTTTGCTATGAAACACATAGGAAATTATTGCTTAATATATATTTTGCTTAAATATTATAATTTTTGTTATTAAACGAACGTACATATTTCAAAAGTTATAATTTAAAACTAAATTCATATTTTCGAAGCGAAAAATAGTTATCTACTTAGCAGATTTGAGTACTGTTCAGCAGCTAGTGTCAGCATTCCATTTGACGTTTTAGGAAGAAACTAAACGGTTTAAGACAAAAATTAATTACTTATCTGATGCAGAGGATATAAGCGACGAAGATAAGTATAATATAATATCGCAAGTTGTGACCCGTGAAAAAATTATAAGAAGATGCCCGCAACATTTCGAGAAATGGGATGACGTTGATTTTTATTCTCGGTTCCGACTGTAGGAACATTCGGTTATGATGGTTTACGTTGTCGAAACATTCTGGAACAATGATTTTGGATTTGATATCCTTCCAGTTAAAAATCACAACAAACTGGTAAATAAAAAGTTCTTTTTTTCGCTAGGTGTTAATCCACAATGGCAATTTTCCTTTAAAAATTCTCAATTACAGCAGTGCTGACAACTTAAAATTTATTTGCGGCTTAACTAAGCCTCAGCTTAGTAAGTACTGTGAAACCGAGTAGGCTTAAGCTCTGAGCTTAAGCCACACCCGTGGCTGAAGCCTGGTCTGTGAAACCGGCCATAAATGTCATTTAAATTTTTTAGAAAGTACAAATCGGAGAGTTCAGAGTCAGCAGTGATGAGAGTCGGTCGGGCCTCACATTCGGTCAAAAGAAAAACTAATTAAAAATGGATTTGTCCAAATTAATGTAAAGTAAAGTTGTGTGCCCTGTAAAAGAAACCGAATTGTAAATTTCTAACAAAGTTAACTACATACTAAATAAATACGGTATTAAGCGCGAAATCTAGTGTTTTCTTTTTGGGAGATTTCTTTGCAGACTTCTTTACAGGTATTCTGGAAATTAATAGCATACGGCCCTACATAGACGACACTGGTTAAACAAAAGGAGAAAGCATTACGTCCCGGACTGACATCAATTGTGGAAACGTACGTCAGTTTAAGTAGGAGCTTTAAAAACACTTCGGAGAAGTTTCAAAAAGCTTTAAGCGTGAAAGAAAGTGCTGGCTTTTCCAACCTGGCTGTCCTCACCAACTTTGACAGTTCTTTAGAATATATGAGATCAGGTTATCAAGCTCCTAATCGGAAAGTTGGTGAAGCCAACCAGGTTGAGGTTGAACTCGAGTAGGTCTACTTTCTACTCTGCTGCAACTTTGTCAGCTTTGACAGCTAATTTTTGTTATCATTTGATGCCAGCATTGTTTACCGGAATAAGTGTATGGGAAATTTGTTGAAAAAAAGTTTGGAAAACATATTTAACGTGAAAAATTATACCTGCTGTAGTAAATTATATTACAAAATAATTTCAATTTTCAAACCAATAGCATTAACTGCTATCATACAGAAGTTGTCAAAGTTTGTATTGTGAGTTGCAAAAGTTTGCATGGCTCATCAGGTTGAGGTTTTTGAAGTTATACGAGGTTGGAAAACTTAGCACTGTATTTCTCGCTTTAATCGCAGATACATGCCACTGTACACTGTAGCGCATCAAACATTTCATAGATGCACATACAAAAGAAAAAAGAAAATCAAGCATAAACAAGCATTCAAGTTCAATAATTCCATTCATTATGGTTCCCACAAGTTTTCGTTCATAAATTGAACAATTTGAACTAGCAAAGGCAGTTCAGCACACGTCAGTTTGGTGACACGGCATTTCACACCATTCATGCATTCCACTGACCTCAATGATCTCGAATGCTTGAAAAGCTCGGAATGTGCATTGCGGCGAGTTTTTGGATGAATTTGTGAATTGTAGATTGCGCTACTCCAGGTTAATAATCTGCATTGCAATGTATTGATGATTTATTTGATTTATACGCTAGATAGGGATAACGAAGAATGATATAAATAATTGGATTCTAAATAAAGACAAGACAGTACGTTTTAGAGAAGAAAAGTGTTTTAATATCAATTCCTCTCCCTAATATCTTCGGCAGTCTTTGACGCCATACATCGTGCGAATATCGGCTGAGCGTTCTCGCCTGCACTCCAGTATTAATTTGGGCTGAGCAATCTCACCTCTCCATAGGGCAGTCTCTGACGCTTTCACACATTAGCATCGACTGGGCTTTCTCGCCTGAAGCTATAGGCAGCAGCTACCGACGAGCGTACGTTGGACGATGGTTAGATCAAGGCAGCCATCCAGAAGAAGACGAGTATAAACATATCCACTACACGGCGCTTTGAGATAACCATTACATGGCGACTCTGCACCACGGACCAGGAAAAAGCAGAATCCAAGAAGAACTACAACAACAAATAAAAAGAAATCCAGACGCGAGACCAAAACCAATCACAATAGAATCATCCCTTGACCAAGAACCGTTTATATAGTGCTCACCAAATTTTGACTCGACTTTTCAATATTTTCATATAATTTTAAAAAGTTTTAGCATTCTTGGATTTATTCCTTATGCTCATCGCGTAAAATGTTATTATATTCTCTTAAGAACTCCTCAATATCCATCTTAACGGTCTAACATTCGGGAAGACACCAACCAAATTCTCATGCAATTTTCTTTTCCCTTTTTAGATTTTGTACGGAACATACCAAATTCTTATAAAATTGCTTACTACCCAGTAGATTTTGGTTAACAGTGTGACTTCTTGATCTATAAGAAAACTATGTACTGCACGCATGGCGCAAGCAAACATCTGATAGTACCAAGCTGGAAAGTATGCGACCCCAAGACTAGACACAGGAGGGGAGAGGTACTCTTTCTTCTATATTACCAATCTGGGGCACAACATACATCGGTTCAATCCCCATATCATCCATGGTTCCTTACCATCCCAATAATCTTCATGTGATCTATTTTAAAATATCAAATCTCATAACATGGTGCGATTTTTGCTAACCGAGCGCCATTTGTCTTTTTTATTTATTTATTTCGCTAAATGCTAGATACAATGGTCCCAGGACACAATACTTAAATTAAAGCTAAAGTACAGAACAATTATTGAGGATTTTTCTAAATTGAGTCTTATTAATATTAATATCTATCGAATGGAAATTCAAATTAAAAGTACAGCACATTCTAGTCGTAAGCTCAAAGTATCTATAGTTGGTGCGATGGGAACACAAAAATAAAGTCATTAGATCGCAAGTGTCGAGATCGTGAATTGAAATTAATTTTCTGAAGCATTAAGGGTATGTCGATGTAACCCTTCACAATTTGATATATAAAGCTAATATCACAAATTTTGCTACGAAGCGTAGGGAGCTGTGTTAAATTTAATTTTTCGTTATTACGAGGAAGATGAAGTCTATCCCTCCATTCGAGACTTCTTAGAGCAAAAAGTAAGAATCTCCTTTGCACGCTCTCAATACAATCGGAGTGATTTTTGTAAGAGGGAGACCAGACAGGACTGGCATATTCCAAAAAGGGTCTAACAAGAGTGGTAAAAAGAGCTTTAGTAATATAGATATTATGTAATTTGTTTTGCGCACGCTTTACAAAGCCCAACATAGAGTTTTCAACATTTGAAAGTAATAATCCATTCATAGCATAAACAACATTAGAAGGGACTCGCTTACGAGAGAAAATGGTTTCCTTACATTTATCAACGTTTAAAATGCGAGAGCTCTTTTCACACCATTCAACAAGTCTGTCCAGGTCATCCAGCAATTTGAGACAGTCGCAATGCAAGTCCATAGATTTATATATCTGCGACTATTAGCAAATCAGATATGGTAACTACATAGGAAACATTATTTACGAATAATATGAAGAGAAGGGGCCCTAAGAGACTACCCCCTGGAGCATCGGAGTAAGCCGTTATTTCTTCAGTCAGAGCAAAACGGAACTGAATCCTAAGTTTACGATCCTTAAGGTAGGATGATAACCAGTTCAACAACAGTAGTTACGCTAGGAGAGTATCAGACCACCGTTTTAGCTTCCAGGATTTCGTCACAGAAGGCGCCACCACCGCTAGGTGGTTTGAGTCCATTGGATGCATCGTTGAGTTTTGACTGCGCCCAAGCGGCATTAACCGGTACTACCAGCATGCTCCGGGATGTGTCATTTAGTCTTTACTGCACCCTAGCGGTATTAGCCGATACTACTATCATGCTCCGGTACTACGGTTTTCTTGGATTTGTGTGGATGTGTCATTTGGTCTTGATTGCACCCTAACAACATTAGCCGACACTACCAGCATGATCCGGTACTACGGCTTTCTTGGATGGGTGGTACGGTTCTCTTGGATGTGTGAAGCTTATTGCTTCACTTTTGTCCCATACGTAGCAGCATGCTGCGGTCTTGGAAGTGGGAAGTTCTTTGCTTCAATTTTGCCCCCATGTGGTAGAATGCTACGGTTTTCTGTGCCCACACGTGGCAACAAAATGATACGGTTCTCTTGGATGCGTGGTGCGCCTAAATGTAGGCTTTTGTTGTTTTCAAGTGTTGCGTCTGGGTTTGCATTAATATTAGTAATAATTAAAGTTAATACTAGTAGGAAATTTTTGTTCATGCCAATGGATTCTAGATGGTGGGTAGGTGGGGGATAATAAAGACAGGGAGGGGGGGGGGGGGGGTAATAAAATTTTCATCAAAAATCCTCTACGGGCTTTGGTTTTCGAGATATTAGCGACATTTGTTCAAACAATTAGCTAATTGATAATAAAGACAAGGAGGGGGGGGGGGTAATACAATTTTGTTCAAAAATCCTCTACGGGCTTTGGTTTTCGAGATATTAGCGACATGTGTTCAAACAATTAGCTAATTGGCAATTCGCAGCTTGTTTGGTAATTAGCTAATTGACAACTAGCTAACGGACAATTAGCTAATTGGCAATTAGTAATGTGGTGTGATGCGTTTTACTGGATTTCTCATAAAATAAACAAATTTAAGTAATATCAACACTTGCTGTAAATATTTAATAGAAAACTTCAAGTTAAAGGTAAAAATATGTTTGCTGTGAGGTGTATTGATACAATTTATTTTGCCGAAAAAAAATGTTGTCAAACCAAATTAAATTTCAATATTTATTCACATCAAATTAATTATTTATTTCTAAATTGTAAGTTATAAACGTTTTCCTTATGCTGTCTATTCAAAATTGGTGGCAATATAAGTGAAGTTCTATGAATCCTATCTTGGAAACGAATGCGGTCCAGAGCATATGTCTCCCAAGGTCCTTTTCTGGGCTCATATTCAATTATATAAACTTGTGGAGCACTAGTACTAAATGCAACTTTCATGATCACTAATAATTTAGATATATTAATAATAAAAACTAGTTTCACATTATTAACTTTTATTTACCGGTTATAATAATTAATTGGATACAAATTTTCATCGTGCTCCCTTATTGATTACATAGACGTCTCCCTTGGGGTTTTTTTCATTCAAAGAATCCTCGAAGGCAGATAAAGATGGCAGTTTTCCAACTTGGGAACCACACGATCTGCAAATGCAGTTTTGCATCGCCTTGCTGTAACAACCTTATATTTCTGGCCCAGCTCAATTTTGGGATGTCTTCACGGTTGGTGAGTACTGCTCCAGCTTCTTTAGTAACCCCATTGCGCCAGCCATTGTTTTACTCTAAGTCGTTGTTGCTTCCTTGAATTCCAAAATAAAACTGATTGCAAATCTGATTCAGCTCCTCAATTTATAGCCGCGATTCCAAAACAAGTTTAATCCTGCTTAAAGCAAATTTGCAATATCAGCACATTAAGCTGAATGATTCATGTAATTTTATACCACAAACAGCCCAATTCCAAGTATTTTACTGATCGAAACGTTTCATTTGAATTCGTGAACAAACTTTCACATCCTGTTGTAAACAAATTTAACCAATATTAGCAAATGATTCATGTTTATTCTTTTCATATAATTTGATACCACACTTCCTGTAGGTAGCCAAAAATTTTATTGTTCCAAGAATTTTTCCGATCGAAACGTTTCATTGGAATTCACATAAAGTAAATAAATTTTCACATTTGGTTGTATTCATGTAAACAATCTCATTCATATTTGCAAATTCGACCAACAGAATAAAGTAATCAAATTAATTTGAATGATTTTTTTTGTTTATCGTGTAATGCGGTATCATCTCAGCTTGTAAGCAAATTCTTGGAATTCATCCTCTCTTGGGGAGCGCCAGTCAATCTAAGTAATTCTCAGTGCTAGTGTCTAATAAAAAAATTAAAAATGTCTATCACAGTAGTAAATAAAAGTTTTTCATTAATTAAGAAATTGCGAGAAGATGTGTTGAAGTGTTTAAGCGATGCAAATTTTGTGAATAAAAACAATTTTGTTAAAGAGTACAACAGAAACATTCGTAAATTTCAAGCAGCATTACGGAAGTGCAATAAGAATGCTATGAAACGACATTTGGACAGCTGTATTGCTCAAATTAAATCGTTGAGAGTGTTAATCAAAGCTCCCCATCGAGGTGGAGGAATTAATCAACGAGTAATAAGAAGTGATTTTGTTAAGTGGGAAGAAATAAAAACAGCATTCGTAGGTAGAATTAGGGCAGGTGTTATCGTGAATATAAGCCACCTAGATCCTATGCTATTTATGTAAGCTGCTTCCAAATTACTTGCTCGCCGCATTAAGAATACATTAAAACAACAATATCATATTAAAGTTGCTAAAACGTTTTGCGATGAGTTTATTAAAGAAACTGGTGATAATGAAGTTATTAAAGACATTAAGTATTTCCAAGCAAGAACTGCCCCAATCAGTGTGGATGATAATGTGAATGAGTGGTATAAATTAAATATATACGAGCCAATACTCACTAAGCTAAAAAAGTTTCAAGAGAAAGATAGTGGTTGGGCACTGCATTCTGTAATACATTTAGTGGTACATATCAACAAGTTTGAGCCGATTCGGGGATCATTTTATATACCTCTAGCAAAGGAGATTGCTTTAAAGCAAGCTTGCATTAATGTGAAAAATAATGGTGAAGCATGCTTCGCCTGGGCAATAACATCAGCGCTATATCCTGCAAATGTTCACTCCGATAGGATCTCATCGTATCCACATTATTCAACTGTACTTAATTTAAATGGGATAACATTTCCCATGACACTTAAGCAAATAACGCAATTTGAAAACCAGAACGATTTATCGATAAACGTATTCATCCTAGAGAAAGAGCGTTCCTTCACCACAGTTCCAGTTAGATTTACGAAACACAGGATGAAGCGACATGTAAATCTCTTAATGCTACAAGCTGACTATGACCAGGATGATGATGATGAAGATCATATGGATGGTGATGATGATGACGATGATGATGATGATGATGCCAGCAGATATCATCTGTTGCATTAAAGACCTTTCCCGACTCATATCGAAGCTCTACTTTCACTCTGCTGAAAAATTAGAATCACACACTTCCGAATGCGAGAAGTAAAATGATTGCAGAATTATGTTTCCATCAGAAGAAAAGAAATGGCTGGAATATAAGAATTATAACCATAAGAATCCAGTCCCGTTTTGTGTGTATGCAGATCTTGAGTCAATATTGAAGCCGATTCAGGGAAACGATCAAAATACACAGCGAATCCAGGAGCATGAAGTTCATAGCATAGGGTTCTATTTCCACTGCAAACATGATGCTAAGCTCTCATATTACCGAGCATATCGAGGAAAGAATTGTCAACAATGGTTTGCATTAGAATTGCAAAAAATTGCCTCCATAGCTGTACAAGAACAGCTGAGCATCAGGCCCATGTAGCCACTGACTAAAGAGGAACGGCGTTCGCATATGGAAAGTACTTGCTGCCATATATGTGAAAAACGTTTGCAGTTGATGAGGAACGAGTTCGGGATCATTGTCACTTAACAGGTAAATACTGAGAATCATAATTCAATTCATTTTTTCATAAATTCTTTTAACAGGAAAATACCGTGGGCCAGCGCACAATGTATGAAATCTCATGTATCAAGATTTCACCATAGCTCCAGTCATTTTTCACAATTTATCTGGATATGATGCCCACTTCATTATCAAGGATATAGCTACATCTTTCCCAGGAAAAGTTGATCTCTTACCAATAAACAAGGAAAGATATATCTCCTTCACCAACCACATGGAAGGCAGTCACATGAGATTCAGATTCATCGATTCCTTCCGTTTTATGGCTGAATATTTGGATAAGCTATCATCATTGCTGCCAATGGATAAATTAAACACTACAAGATCAGTATGGCAGGGATTGGATGATGACACTATCAAGCTTCTTACGCGCAAAGGTGTCTTCCCATATGATTTTATTGATGACTGGGATAAATTAGATTTCCGGAACTTGCCAACACAGGAAGCGTTCTACAATAAACTGACTGACAGTGCTATATCTCCAGAGGACTACAATCATGCTGAAAAGGTCTGACAAAAATTTGAAGTACAAACACTTGGTGAATATTCAGATCTATACCTTAAGACTGACGTTCTCCTATTGGCCGATGTGTTTGAGAACTTTCGAGAAGTATGCATGAAGACTTACAATTTAGATCCAGCACATTATTACACCATGCCAGGCCTAACATGGGATGCTATGCTAAAATATACTAATGTGAAATTAGAGCTGAGAACCGACGTAGATATACTGCTATTCATAGAGAGAGGCATTCGAGGTGGTATAAGTCAATATTCGAACAGATATAGTAAAGCAAATAATAAATATATGGATGATTTTATGCCTGAGGAGAAAAAGAAGTACTTGATGTAGTATGATGTGAATAACCTTTATGGATGGGCCATGTCACAGCAGTTACCAACCGGAGGATTCAGATGGGTTGATTTTCCCAATATTGACGTTTTCGAAATTCCTGATGATTCTTCAACTGGATACATATTCGAAGTCGACTGGGATTATCCTAAACATCTACATGATAAGCATAAGGACTTACCGTTTTACTCTGAGCATGCAGCACCACCTGGGGCAAAATTAGAAAAGCTTTTGACAACATTACATCCAAAAACTAAATATATTATACACTACCGAAATTTGAAGCAATGCTTATCACATGGACTCATCCTGAAAAAAGTGAACCGGGTTCTTCAATTCGACCAATAAGCTTGGCTTAAACCATATATATTGACTTAAATACTACCAAACGGATGCAGGCTAAAGCAATGAGAAGGACAGCTATAAAAAGATGAATAATGCAGCTTTTGTTAAGAACATGGAAAGTGTTCGCAAGTATAGCGATATAAAACTTTGCGTAAAGTTGGAAGGTCGCTATGGTGCAAAAGCTCGGATTGCGGTACCCAACTTCCACAGAGCAACGATATTTGATGAGAATTTAGTTGCTATGGAATTAAAGCGACTCAAATCTTATTCAATAAGCCTCTCTATATTGGAATGGCAGTTATGGAAATTTCAAAGATATGCCTCTGCGATTTCCACTACAGTTTTATGCAGCGTGAATTTGGAGGTAAATGCAAAGTCATGTATACAGATACAGATTCTCTAATATATGAACTTGAAGAAAAAAATACATATGAGTTTATGGCTGAAAATATAAACAAATGTGATACAAGTGATTACCCAGAAGATAACCAGTTCAATTTACAGCTCATGAATAAAAAGATTCCTGGTCTCATGAAGGATGAGCAGAATTGGAAAATGTTGAGCGAATTTGTTGGCTTGCGCTCGAAAATGTACAGTCTGCGTATAAACGATGGTAAAACTGTAAAGAAAGCTAAGGGAGTAAAAGTTAATGTAGTACAGAGGCATATCAATTTCGAAGACTACGTCGAATGTTTGAATAACAATTGAATATTAACTGCTAATCGGAGCCCCATACGATCCCATAACCATAGCGCGTACACTGTCAGTCAAAAGAAAATCGGATTGAGTCCTTATGATAATAATCTACATATTATGAGCGGAACGCCGGATACTCTACCATGGAGGCATTACTCCATTTCATCAGATCAAGAAGTGGAAACCAAACAGCTCTGATAACAGGTAAATAGCTTTCCAAAAAGCCTTTCAAACAGCTCTGATAACAGGTAAATGGCTTTCCAAAAAGCTTTTCAAACAGCTCTGATAACAGCTTAACAGCTTTTCAAACAGCTCTGGTAACAGCTTAACAGCTTTCAGACAGCTCTGATAACAGCTTAACAGCTCTTAAACAGCTCTGATAACAGCTTAACAGCTTTCCAAACAGCTCTGATAACAGCTTAACAGCTTTCCAAACAGCTCTGATAACAGCTTAGCTGCTTTTCAAACAGCTCTGATAACAGCTTAACAGATTTTAAACAGCTCTGAAAACAGCTTAAGAGCTGTCCAAACAGCTCTGATAACAGCTTAACAGCTTTTCAAACAGCTATGATAACAGCTTAGCAGCTTTCCAAACAGCTTTGATAACAGCTTTCCAAACAGCTATGATAACAACTTAACAGCTTTTCAAACATCTCTGATAACAGCTTAACAGATTTTAAACAGATCTGATAACAGCTTTCCAAACAGCTCTGATAACAGCTTAACAGCTTTCAAACAGCTATGATAACAGCTTAACAGCTTTCCAAACAGCTCTGATAACAGCTTAACAGCTTTTCAAACAGCTCTTGTAACAGCTTAACAGCTTTCAAACAGCTCTCATAACAGCTTAACAGCTTTCCAAACAGCTCTGATAACAGCTTAACAGCTTTCCAAACAACTCTGACAACAGCTTAACAACTTTTCAAACAGCTCTGATAACATCTCAACAGCTTTTCAAACAGCTCTGATAAGAGCTTAACAGCTTTTCAAACAGGTCTGATAGCAGTTGAACAGCTTTAATCTACTCAGCAGGACCACAGAATACGGTGTGCTTTCGGCTGAGTTACAACATCGACTTATGAATATTTCGCATGTTTCATCCTTTTATAGTACAATGAAGGTATCAAGTCCTTTACGGTAACGCCCCTTGTTTAATAAGCTATCCTTATCAATCACCCAGAAACCATATTCATTCTTCCAACACTAAGCACAGGCTCTTCGAAATTTATTGATAACAGCTTAACAGCTTTTCAAGCAGGTCTGATAACAGGTAAACAGCATTTCTTTATGCAAGGAATCAAATTAGAAGCAACGTGTGGGGCAAAAAACACAAACTTACATTTAGTATGGACTCAAACCAGCTAGCGACGGTGGCGCCATCTGTGACGAAATCCTGCAAGCTAAAACGGTGGTCTGGTACTCTCCTAGCGTAACTACTGACTAAATGACACATCCCGGAGCATGCTGGTAGTACCGGTTAATGCCGCTAGGGCGCAGTCAAGACTCAACAATGCATCCAAGACATAATCCAGTACAGTCAAGATACAATGGTGCATCCAAGACCTAAACCAGTACAGTCAAGACACAAATTTACATTTAGTATGGTCTAAAACCACCTAGCGACGGTAGCGCCATCTGTGGCGAAATCCTGGAAGCTAAAACGGTGGTCTCAGTTTAAATAACAAAACAGAGTGAGGAAGCTTGTCAAAAGCCTTGCCGAAGTCTGTATAAATACAGTTAAATGTTTGGGAATACAAGACCATTTAACTATAGGACGATAGTTGGTAACAAGCTCCCTTTTACCGGACTTAAAGATTGGGACAATAAACGACTTTTTCCATAACTTAGGAAATTTACCAAGCCGTAGTGATAAATTAAGCAAAAATGTTAACGGGTAAGAAAGCATTCCACTGCTGCAGGCCCAGCAGCAGCTTGGACATGTAATCTTCAACATATTTCTGATTAATAGTGAAGCATGGGATATCAACTTTAGGAAGTGTCTTTAAGTAATTAAAATAAGCAAAATCCATTTGCGCGTCATATGTTAAAAATGATTCACTAAAGTAATCAGCAAAGAGATTAGAAATCACAGACGGATCATGACTAGAATTATTATTAAATACTAACATAGGAGAAAAATTATTAGATTTCTTTTTGGTATTTACAAAACACCAAAATTGCTTAGGATCCGATCTTATTACAATTCTCATCTTATACTCTTATCTTATCTCTTATTCTTACTTTTTGCTCTAAGAAGTCTCGAATGGACGGATAGACTTCATCTTCCTCGTAATAACGAAAAATTAAATTTAACACAGCTCCCTACGCTTCGTAGCAAAATTTGTGATATTAGCTTTATATATCAAATTGTGAAGGGTTACATCGACATACCTTTAATGCTTCAGAAAATTAATTTCAATTCACGATCTCGACACTTGCGATCTAATGACTTTATTTTTGTGTTCCCATCGCACCAACTATAGATACTTTGAGCTTACGACTAGAATGTGCTGTACTTTTAATTTGAATTTCCATTCGATAGATATTAATATTAATAAGACTCAATTTAGAAAAATCCTCAATAATTGTTCTGTACTTTAGCTTTAATTTAAGTATTGTGTCCTGGGACCATTGTATCTAGCATTTAGCGAAATAAATAAATAAAAAAGACAAATGGCGCTCGGTTAGCAAAAATCATAATTCATCGGTTATGGTAATGCCTGGACAACGCAAATTACAACTCATTTCTCATGATGCAAAGCGGTTTTCAAGTGCGCAACGATCACTTAAAAATTCCTTTCCCATGCGCGAAATTCGAATGGCCGGTTTCACAGTCAAGGCTTAAGCCACAGCGATGGCTTAAGCCAAGGCTTAACAAATATTTGGTTTTTACAGTCAAGGCTTAAGTGATATCACTGGCTTAAGGCAAGCTTAACTTAAGCCCGTCATTTCGAAGGCTTAAGCCTCAGATTTTGCTATGAAACACATAGGAAATTATTGCTTAATATATATTTTGCTTAAATATTATAATTTTTGTTATTAAACGAACGTACATATTTCAAAAGTTATAATTTAAAACTAAATTCATATTTTCGAAGCGAAAAATAGTTATCTACTTAGCAGATTTGAGTACTGTTCAGCAGCTAGTGTCAGCATTCCATTTGACGTTTTAGGAAGAAACTAAACGGTTTAAGACAAAAATTAATTAAATATCTGATCCAGAGGATATAAGCGACGAAGATAAGTACAATATAATATCGCAAGTTGTGACCCGTGAAAAAATTATAAGAAGATGCCCGCAACATTTCGAGAAATGGGATGACGTTGATTTTTATTCTCGGTTCCGACTGTAGGAACATTCGGTTATGATGATTTACGTTGTCGAAACATTCTGGAACAATGATTTTGGATTTGATATCCTTCCAGTTAAAAATCACAACAAACTGGTAAATAAAAAGTTCTTTTTTTCGCTAGGTGTTAATCCACAATGGCAATTTTCCTTTAAAAATTCTCAATTACAGCTGTGCTGACAACTTGAAATTTATTTGCGGCTTAACTAAGCCTCAGCTTAGTAAGTACTGTGAAACCGAGTAGGCTTAAGCTCTGAGCTTAAGCCACACCCGTGGCTGAAGCCTGGTCTGTGAAACCGGCCATAAATGTCATTTAAATTTTTTAGAAAGTACAAATCGGAGAGTTCATAGTCAGCAGTGATGAGAGTCGGTCGGGCCTCACATTCGGTCAAAAGAAAAACTAATTAAAAATGGATTTGTCCAAATTAATGTAAAGTAAAGTTGTGTGCCCTGTAAAAGAAACCGAATTGTAAATTTCTAACAAAGTTAACTACATACTAAATAAATACGGTATTAAGCGCGAAATCGAGTGTTTTCTTTTTGGGAGATTTCTTTGCAGACTTCTTTACAGGTATTCTGGAAATTAATAGCATACGGCCCTACATAGACGACACTGGTTAAACAAAAGGAGAAAGCATTACGTCCCGGACTGACATCAATTGTGGAAACGTACGTCAGTTTAAGTAGGAGCTTTAAAAACACTTCGGAGAAGTTTCAAAAAGCTTTAAGCGTGAAAGAAAGTGCTGGCTTTTCCAACCTGGCTGTCCTCACCAACTTTGACAGTTCTTTAGAATATATGAGATCAGGTTATCAAGCTCCCAATCGGAAAGTTGGTGAGGCCAGCCAGGTTTAGGTTGAACTCGAGTAGGTCTACTTTCTACTCTGCTGCAACTTTGTCAGCTTTGACAGCTAATTTTTGTTATCATTTGATGCCAGCATTGTTTACCGGAAAAAGTGTATGGGAAATTTGTTGAAAAAAATTTGGAAAACATATTTAACGTGAAAAATTATACCTGCTGTAGTAAATTATATTACAAAATAATTTCAATTTTCAAACCAATAGCATTAACTGCTATCATACAGAAGTTGTCAAAGTTTGTATTGTGAGTTGCAAAAGTTTGCATGGCTCACCAGGTTGAGGTTTTTGAAGTTATACTGTGGTCGAGGTTGGAAAACTTAGCACTGTATTTCTCGCTTTAATCGCAGATACATGCCACTGTACACTGTAGCGCATCAAACATTTCATAGATGCACATACAAAAGAAAAAAGAAAATCAAGCATAAACAAGCATTCAAGTTCAATAATTCCATTCATTATGGTTCCCACAAGTTTTCGTTCATAAATTGAACAATTTGAACTAGCAAAGGCTTCAGTTCAGCACACGTCAGTTTGGTGACACGGCATTTCACACCATTCATGCATTCCACTGACCTCAATGATCTCGAATGCTTGAAAAGCTCGGAATGTGCATTGCGGCGAGTTTTTGGATGAATTTGTGAATTGTAGATTGCGCTACTCCAGGTTAATAATCTGCATTGCAATGTATTGATGATTTGTTTGATTTATACGCTAGATAGGGATAACGAAGAATGATATAAATAATTGGATTCTAAATAAAGACAAGACAGTACGTTTTAGAGAAGAAAAGTGTTTTGATATCAATTCCTCTCTCTAATATCTTCGGCAGTCTTTGACGCCATACATCGTGCGAATATCGGCTGAGCGTTCTCGCCTGCACTCCAGTATTAATTTGGGCTGAGCAATCTCACCTCTCCATAGGGCAGTCTCTGACGCGTTCACACATTAGCATCGACTGGGCTTTCTCGCCTGAAGCTATAGGCAGCAGCTACCGACGAGCGTACGTTGGACGATGGTTAGATCAAGGCAGCCATCCAGAAGAGGACGAGTATAAACATATCCACTACACGGCGCTTTGAGATAACCATTACATGGCGACTCTGCACCACGGACCAGGAAAAAGCAGAATCCAAGAAGAACTACAACAACAAATAAAAAGAAATCCAGACGCGAGACCAAAACCAATCACAATAGAATCATCCCTTGACCAAGAACCGTTTATATAGTGCTCACCAAATTTTGACTCGACTTTTCAATATTTTCATATAATTTTAAAAAGTTATAGCATTCTTGGATTTATTCCTTATGCTCATCGCGTAAAATGTTATTATATTCTCTTAAGAACTCCTCAATATCCATCTTAACGGTCTATCATTCGGGAAGACACTAACCAAATTCTCATGCAATTTTCTTTTCCCTTTTTAGATTTTGTACGGAACATACCAAATTCTTATAAAATTGCTTACTACCCAGTATATTTTGGTTGACAGTGCGACTTCTTGATTTATAAGAAAACTATGTACTGCACGCATGGCGCAAGCAAACATCTGATAGTACCAAGCTGGAAAGTATGCGACCCCAAGACTAGACACAGGAGGGGAGAGGTACTCTTTCTTCTATATTACCAATCTGGGGCACAACATACATCGGTTCAATCCCCATATCACCCATGGTTCCTTACCATCCCAAAAATCTTCATGTGATCTATTTTAAAATATCAAATCTCATAACATGGTGCGATTTTTTCTGCTCATGCTCAAAACAAATATTAACATGTTCTTGACATCGATTCAACATTTTTTGAATTTCAAATATATTTAAGCCGTGAAAATATATTGCTTCCATCAAATACTACCAATCTGGTGCATAACATACATCAGTGCTTCACACATACATATCCACATGTTATTTACAGTTGTTGTTGTTGTTTTTTTCAGTAAACGATTTTGGAATCTTACATTTTGAACATCCAATACTCAACTACAACATATTCCCCACGTATCACTCAGAGCTCTCTAGTACTCATCTAAGACAACATATTATACTATATTAATATAATAACACCACCTTCTTTTATATAAAACTTTTAATTTAATCCATTCCTAACCTAATGATTTCATGTAAGATTTAGAATTATATCACTTTCAAATACCCACTCACAACATCATGGTCTTCACTATTGAACTTGAAAAACTATCAACTTTTTTTCTTCCTTCCTGATACTCAGTCAACACCATTTCGGATGACACTTTAGAGGAGCTAAATACCAAATACTACCCATTCACCCATCAAAACTTTTAACATAATACACAACTTACAGTACCCACTCTCAACCCCACCATGGTCATCACTATGGACTTGGAGAATTCTCAACTATTTCTTCCTTCATAGGACACCATTCGGATGATACTTTCGAGGAGATAAATATCAAGCGAGATTGCTGATTAGGTTTTTAGTGCTTCGATAAAGATTCTATCTTTTAAGATATTCGTCAGTTTCACAATTGGAATCGAAGGGAAAAGACTATAAACGTCAAAAGAAACCAACTTAGCATTAGATGGTAACTTAAGATATTTAATTTTTCCTAATTTTATAATTATAAGTGCAAAAATTTAAATCTTCCAAAACACTTAATACACAAGACAAAAATTATATGGCTGAATAATGTAATTAAATCACATTACAAGCCGCGTGACAATATCATGACTTTAAGAAAGAATTAAATTTTATAAAAACTATTGCAAGACATAACGGGTACGATACTAAAATTATTTATAAATTGCTAAACAAAAAACAACGAAAGATGGTTTTAAATGAAGTGTTTCCAATATTTGAGGAAATCGATGGGAAGGGGTGGAGAAAAATCCCATACATTCAAAATATCTCATCAAATTTATTACTACCTTTAAGGAAAGAAAGTATCAAACCAGCATTTTTTAATGGCAGAAATTTAAAAAATTTATTGGTTAATAATAAAATCGGGAATAAAAAAGATATTTTAAAATCAAGTGGAGTCTATAAGATAAGCTGTGAGGACTGTCCGGGTATATATATAGGGAAGACTAAGCGTTCTTTGAAACAGCGTTTTGGAGAGCATATTAGCTCTGCCAGATTAAATAAACCTACATCTGGTTTGGCAAAATACTTGATCGACACAGGACACAAGTGCAAGGTAGATGACTTGGAATTATTGGATAGATTACGCGGCGGACATGTACTAGATAAGTACGAAATTTATGAATTTAAAAAATCAAAACTTAACGGCGGGATCTTGCTGAATGATCAAATAGATTTTACAAATAAAAGTCCTTTACCTGAACCAGATCTTATGAAATTGTAATTGTGTATTTTGCTATGTATTTATTCATTTCTTATTTATTTATTCATTTGTTTGTTAGCGCACAGTAGTTTGTTACTTGTTACATACATACATGTTTTTTGTTCTTTATTTAGGCATTTACGTATTTATGTATTTATTTTCTTATTTAAATGTATACGTTAGTTCGTTAGTTTGTCACTTACATACATGTTTTTACTTTCTTACGTTCCATTAGGCTAGTTTTTAGTACACAGCTGATATTTCCTTATGAAGTTTGCACATAGACTCAGTTTAGTTAGTAGCTCTGAGGATGCCCTAAGAAGGCGAAACGCGTCAGTTTTGTTCGTTTAACAAACCTATAATTTAATAAAAAAATTTTGTGGAAATAGAAACAAGTGTTTAGAAAAATGTTATCAAGGCAATTCCACCAAGTGCTCTCAAAAAACTCAATCAATTATATAAAATTATCATATTCTTATCAGCTTCATGTGAACTATTTTTTAGATATAGGATTTATAAAAAAACTCTGCTACCTTCCTATGCCCACCACAAAATTATATTATAAAGACGAAGTTAACACGTTCTTATCTAGCCACCGAGCCAATTTAAAGAAAAAAAAATACCTGCTTGGAGGTTAAAAAGTTTAATCTTTAAGATTTAAAGGTAAACAAATAACACTATCCTCTTCCACGCTCTTCAGTAAAGATTTCATATCCTACTAGATTAATAGACAACACAATTAATATATATACAACTTAAAGTACCCACTCCACCACGGTCTTCACGGGCTTGAAGAATTATCAATTTTTTTCTTCCTTCATACAACACCATT
>OZ005744.1:96453387-96460887 GCA_963930735.1 Dioctria linearis | reverse complement strand
ACAGCTTCTGGAATCTATTGGCATGGAAAAAACTATCCTAGGTAGCTTCAATTATTAATAATGTTAACTATATCTGAAAAGGTAAAATCGCTAATATCTCGAAAACCATAGCCCGTAGAGGATTTCTGATGAAAATTTTATCCCCCTAATACCAACACCCCAACCTTGTAGAACCCATTGTCACGAACAAAAAATATCCCAGGGTAACTTGAATTATTAATAATATAAATTCAAAACCAACCTGAGAAAGCCTATATTTAGGCGCCACACCCCATACATATATCCTATTATTGCTGCAACTTCACCGCTAAGAAAACTTATTTGTGTAACACATGAAAACAGCAAAACTACAACCATGCTGATATCAACAACTTCCCACCACCTACAATCCATTGGCATGAACAAATATAACTTGAATTATTAATGCGCTAATATCTCGAAAACCCAAGCCCGTAGAGGAGTTCTGATGAAAATTTCATCCCCCCCCCATCCCTATCGTATATTATGATACCCCTCACCCACGAACCATCTAGAATCCATTCTAGAATCCATTGGCATGAACAAAAATTTCCTAGTGTTGACTTTAATTATTACTAATATTAATTCAAAATCAAAGCCTACATTTAGGCGCAACACTTGAAAACAGCAAAAGCTCAAGCGCACCACATATGTCTCCAAGAAAACCGTAGTACCAGAGCATGCAGGTAGTACCGGCTAATGCCGTTAGGGCGCAGTCAGGACCAAATGACACATCCAAGACATAAGCAAGTCAAGACTCAATGGTGTATCCAAGACATAAGTCAGTCATTACCCAATGGTGCGTCCAAGACATAAACCAGTAAGCCAATACAAAATGGCGCATCCAATACATAAACCAGTACAGTCAAGAAACAAACCCACATTTAGTACGGACTCTAACCACCTAGCGACGGTAACACCATCTGTGGCGAAATCCTGGAAGCTAAAACAGTGGGCCAGAAACGCCATTGAACAACTACTATTAAAAACCTCTTTGCAACTATCGCAATTCGTAGGCATCCCACTAGTTTAGAATACGTCCACTTGCTTGAAGTGCTCTCACTCACTCACTGTGGACTAAACAATTAATATATATATATTCGAAAGAAAATTCAGAATAATAACTTTATTATAAATTCAAAAAGCAGCCCTGTAAAACTGTGCGTATTTTATTATTCAAAACACTAAATCATACGAAGGAGATGGTTTGGCCACGAAGCAATCCACCCGAACACTCAAACACCGAAACTTTAGCAATTAAATTCTGCACACTGAAAACGAGAACAAAACCGCTGTGGCTTGATGACAGCGCTTAAATCTCTCTCTACCTCTCTCCAACTCTCGGACCGATCATTACCTGATGGATAATTTGCGAAGATGGCACTAACATAGGATTATTGGCTCCATTGCCCAAGCAAGAACATGTGTCGTAAAGGTGAACTTAGTTCAATTTACCGAGGTAATGGTACAAACCAAATCAGGAGCAGATGTTCGAACAATCCGCCCGTAATCAGGAAGAAGCAGTAGCTGTTTCATAATAATATACCCAAAGAAAAATACAACTAAACCACCACTAATCATGTCCCGAATGGACGAGAGACTACACTTTCTGCCTCAAACATAGCAGAATACTGGCTTCTCCCTGGAACTAGCAGCTGTGAATGGAGCCGAGGCTTGGAAAGTACGCTTCGCATACAACGTTCAATTTCCACTGATCACCCGATCATTATGCATTGCCAGTGTCGATGTCTCGCTAACACTAACAAAGGAAAACCAAAATTTTAAATTTAGAAAAAACAGCGAAGACAACTTTTCGATCGATAGGAATATGAGCCTTTCTAACTCAATCCGACCGTCAAGGACACCACAGAATCAAGACGAAGGCGAAGGCGTTGAGATATGTCCATGGCTATTTTAAATGCTGAAACACTTTGAAAATGAACGAACATCTCCCCAGTGTTCACGGGCTGAAGCTTAACCTCGGAGAGTACGCCGAGCGTATAAAACCTGCTCTCTACCGAGGAGCCCAGTTATAAAATTAAAAAAAAAAATTTATTAGATATGATTTGAAGAAATTTTACGTAGTTGCACCAGCGAAGCGATGTCCCAGACAACTTTGACCTGCCATTGCAGCCCTGGCTGCGAGAGTAAAAGGAGCGATCACGGAAACAAAACGCCATACCTACGGAAAAGGATAGCTCTGCGCAGGCAAGGCGACTGGCAGCCTGTCAAGGTGACCAGGACGTGACCAACTGCAGACTGATTCTGCTGATCAAACAAACAAAAACTTTAATTTGGCGCGAGAGTCGATGATCCAGAAACTTTATTCGCGAAACCAATATTGCCAAGATGCTGACTGATTTAGAAAACTATACTGGTGAAATGATTTATGGAATAGTCGAAAGATCTACAAAAAAAACTTGTCTAGATGGACATATCGTAGTTACAATTTTACTAAAAAAAATACACTGCATGTTATTCAAGAGAAGCTTGACTAATTTTCAAAAAAAGAATGTTGCTCTTCTACATCTAGACCACGGACTAACAGACGGACAAAAAAAGCAATATAGGCTCGCTCTCCTGGTGCAACCAGAAATACGGAAAGCTGAAATAAACAGATCTGAAACAGAGAAAATGGAAAATTGAAAATTCCTTTTGTTGATTACTGAAATGTAGAAGAGAGAACTGAGTGGAAATTTACGCCACGCGGGACAATTGATAAGTCACCCGTAGGAAGAGCAACGCAGAGAGAAAGAGAGAGAGAGAGAGGACGTGGACTTCGGACAGTAATGAAGTCCGGACCGGACATTATTTGGGCCCATGGCCTCCATCCACCCTGGCGAATTCGTCGCGGTCCAAAATAAAATTCTTAGACCCATTCATAAAATATATATATTTATATATCCCTGAGTACGAGGGTTGGTGAGATTGTGTGTGTGAGACGCCGACCATCATGCTCGTGATCACCTCCTTGCGTGTGTCTCTTAATGCGACATCTTAGTTAAGTTTTAACCGAATTCAATAAGCGAGATAGCTAGGTCTCTAACTCACCCGACTCACCCTGCCTTTGGCGTCACACTGTTAGTTACATCAAGCTTGAGGGATCGCTGGAAACAAAACATAGAGTGTCCAAAAAAACTATATCAAATGAAAAGAAAAATAATGTACATAAGCGTAGAATAAAAAATACGGTGTCGGATCTAACGGTGAAATTGTTATCTTTAATTGCAACACCTTATAAACACCTCTTAAAATTAGCCTACTGATACATAACTACTAGCCTACTCTAAAACAAGAAAGAATTCATTATAATCTTATACTATAGGCTACGTCTTTTCCTTTCTGTCTAGTCTTCTAAAGCAGCAATAAAAATTTTTTTAATAATAATTTCTTTTCTGGTCTGACTGCAGGTCACCTTTGTACCACCACCAAGCGCCAATAGCGAGATGGGGTGAGTGGTGTTTTCTGCCATTCTTGTAATCGTTTCCACTCGAAATTGTTCGCTATCTTTGGTCTGGTTCTCTCCGCCCTCTTCCTATATTTCTTTCTTCATATATAGATACCTACTTTCTCTAACTGAGCATAAATAAAAATACCCATACCAATGCAGTGGTACTTTGCCTATTTCATTTACATTCGCAAAAAAAAATAGTTATAACAGCAGCTAGATGAATACTCAAATAAGTCCCCAACAGGTGAGACGTTAAGATATGTGCACAGGTAAATGCGCATGAAGTTTGCACGACACAATAAATAAACGTTGGGGGTCTCTACGCTTTTCTTTTCTTAGGAAAATGCGAAACTAATTTGTCAGCTGATGCACAGATAATGAATGAAATTGACACGGCCAAATGGAATGAAAGCTGTAGTTCACATTTCCTTTCTGTTAGGAATCACGAACCTGATTTTTCACACAGGTGGATTCAGTAAAAATAATTATGACGTGATTATAAAATGTCTCTAAAACTTTCCCTTCCTTGGGAATCAAAAAACTGATTTGCCAGCTATTTCACACAGGAAAAAGACCCAAGAAATGTTATGACAGAGAGCGTCTATTAAACTTTATAGGGTACTTGCTGTACTGCACATAAATGCACTAAAGTTAATCATATGTTGATTAAAAAATACCAAAAAACTATGCGCAGCACTCAGGTAAATCGATTGTTAAATCGATTGAAAAACGCACTTCAGGAAAACTATCTAAAATCTGTTCCCTACATTAATCAAAGTAAAAAGTACTCCGCGCACGATCCTAATCTCAGAATAGCTCACACAAGACTACTCGACTTCCCCTCCCCCAGTCTACCTACATTGCCACCGTGCCTTTTCTTTCGCCACCGGCAGGCGAGCGTTTTCTTTTCATTCGTTCGACTGCCGAAATCTCTTCGGGCAGCGGTGCTTCTCTACGTACGGGTGTGGGTGGCGCAATTTTAGGCAGAATCGTTGCAACCGAATATTTAGTGGAGTAAAATTTTTCGGAATTTCGGGACGGTCTTGCAATGGTCTATTTTATGTAGGTATCGCGTGATATTTTACCGTTTGCCGTTGGTTTATTGGAATTTTGGCTGACTAGCGGTAAGTTTTCTAGGAAAGATTGTAATTTGTGCGCGTTTTGCACCATTTAGAGTCTTTCTTTTAGGAATAATTTATTTTTTCTTTCAACAGAATTATTAAATTGTTCTGCGTTGCCAATGCCAAATAACATTTGATGTTTGCCGGTTTTTTCTGTGAATTAGTACATTTTTTTCTTCTCCTTATATGGTTTACTTTTCAGGGTTTTGTTAGGCTTTCCTTTAGGATTATTAAGAAAGATTATGATTTGCACGAGTTGGGATTTTTCTTTTTGGGAACATTCTCTTTGTTTTTCTTCTTTGCACGTTTTGATGACATGGGAAAGTAGCAGAAGGCTACTTTCCGATATGGAAACAAGGTGCGGTTTAAAACATCAGGGGAGAACCTTGCCATGCAAGTCTCTTGCTATGCAATTCTTCTCTCAAGACCGTCCGTACGTGACGTACAGTCACATCCTGCCGGAGGTGTTCCTGCACAGCCAGATAGAGTCATACCCTGGGGTGAACCAGATGTCTGACTGAATACGGCGGATCTAGAGAGGAAAACTCGATAAAACCCGCAATCCCAGGTGTAAACAATCGTGCCTATGGGCTGAGTGGCACTGCATGAGTGTGTCTTATAACGATGAACTCTGGATACCAGGCGACCTCCAGTTTCAATTTAGCCTTCCCACGATATACGAATCTCTGCCATGGGTGACTCTACTTTCTTCGTAACTCTTGGGAATCACATGGAAAACCAAGTTACTAAAGAAGGTGGTGCCCCTCCAAATGTACCAAAACCAAAGGCAGCTACTATGCCTCAAATAGTAGACAGAGTAGACGACCTGCTCATGGAACAGGACTTCGAAGGTCTCGAAGGTCTAGCGGAGATTATGCGAGAAGACTGTTCTCTCTCACATGAGGACGTCGAGCTGATCTCACAGCCGGATCGTGAGAATAAGAAGAACCATGAGGAGTTGGTCGTTATTCAACCCTCTATATCTGGTGAGGTGAAACCAGATGATCCTACAGGAATCCAGAGCTCCGCTAAGGAGTCAGAAGGATCCACTGGGGGCTCTTAAGTATCTGATAAGGATCCAACAGACCCCAAAAAGGATTCAAAACACAAAAGTCGGAAGATGAGTGGAGCCGCTAAGAAACGATTTCAGTGGATGGTGAAACGTGGGCACAGCCAAACTAAGGCCCATGAGCTAGCTTTGAAGCCGATGCCAGTGAAGGAGACCGATAAAGGATCCCAACGGAATCGCTCCGAGGACTCTACTCCTAAACCTACACAGGTCAAAAGGATGAGGACTCAACAGGGTGAAGAAGCAGAAAGGAAGCAGGAGCACTCCAAAAAGGAAATAGTTCCCAAGTCCCTGTCCTACAAACAAGTGGTTGCAGGAGTTAAAATGGGAATCCTCTCAGCGAACTTCCCGAAGAAATGCTTACGGCGGATCAAATTATATCTGTCCGTAAGGCGATCCTGGGCAAGATCATGGAGAATGACCAACTTAAGCCGGCATTCCTTGGCTACAGTGCCAGACCATGATGCCTAGTTCTCACCTGCTCTGACAAGGCTACCTCGGAGTGGCTAAAGCAGATAGTGGGTGAGAAAACACCATAGGAAAATGCCAAACTAAGGGCTGCAGAGGAATGTGTTATTCCACGTGCAAAGATCCTAGTTGGCTATTTCGCTGAAAGCACAGAGATGCCTGCTGACGAGTTACTGCGTTACGTAGGTGCCCAAAACCATGAGCTCAAATTAGCTGAGTGGAAGGTCTTAACGAAAGTGACTGAAGGAGTTGTCTCACAAGTCACTCTCTCAGTGGACCACTGCTCGGTGGAAAGGCTCAAGAAGTTAAGCTTTAAGATTAACTTCCTCTTTGAGCAGGTACAGCTTAGGCTGAAAGGAGACCTAAAACTGCAAAAGGAGCAAGGAAAAACAGCAGAGGCCAACCCAAAGGCTGAAGCGTCCAAGACTGCACTTCGGCCATCTGGCCTAGCAGCTGCGGTCGCCTCAACCTCGGGCTCAACTGGGGGCTCCTGAGAAAATGGAACTGGCTGAACCAGAGCCAACAAGGGCGAAACCCCAAATGGGTACCCTAAAACAGGTAAAAAAATAGCCACAACTACCAGTGGACTTAATAAGCCGGTAATTGTGACACCCTCAATACCAGAAAGGGGTAACAAGCTGACCAGTACTGCTGGGGAGCAGGCAGTGGTTAAATTAAAACCGCCCGGCAAACCCAAAAGGGCCAAAACCTGTAAATATAGACCAAGGGGTGAAAGCCGGGAAGGGCAAAAAAATGGGAACGAAAAAGAGTCCCAAAAAAGCAAGTCACTTATAATGACTGAAAACAGGAGTGATATCAAGCTACTTTAAGCAGAACGGAGACATTAGACAAATCGATGGCATATGAACATGACAATTTTTCATTGAACAAGAAAATAAAGAAAAGGCAGCCGCTGATATTTTTCCTACAAGTTCCAAATCCAGTAATTTCGAGGTACAGCCGCTAGAAGATGCCTCTGATTCAGCAGAACAAACGTCAACTCCAGAATCCATATCCGTATCCCGCTCCTCCTCATCACTCGTCCCCGGCGGAGTTTCAACCCACATATTAGTAAAACTGAGAAAATTACAAACAACACACACACACACACACATACACACACACACACACACACACACACACACACACACACACACACACACACACACACACACACACACACATACACACACACACACACACACACACACACACACACACACACACACACACACACACACACACACACACACACACACACACACACACACACACACACACACACACACACACACACACACACACACACACACACACACACACACACACACACACACACACACACACACACACACACACACACACACACACAC
>OZ005744.1:96443834-96453187 GCA_963930735.1 Dioctria linearis | reverse complement strand
CCATGGGGATTTCCTATTTTTGTATTTATATAGCCGTGAAGGCCAAGAGTATGCCGGCGGCGAATTATTGAGAAATTAATATTGCTGACTGGAGGGAATAAAAGTGTACAGTTTTTATGACTGTAAAATATGTAAAATATTGATTGTTTTTAGGTCATATGATATGGATGATTAATTATGCATGATAATGCATGATATGGTTGATTATGAGTATATGAGTGTGAACTCATTACACCTTTCCCCTTAAAAAAGAAAGTTCTAAGAGTGAAATGATTGGAACTTTCGTGAGTAATATGTTTTAAAAAGGAGAAAAAGAGGTTGCTTTCTTGCCCATATTTATGATATTTATGATATTACCTGCTAATTTTTATAATATGGTTAACTATTTTTATTGGTAATGCTATTCTCTATTTTCTAACTGTTATATTTTATTCGTAATTCATGTATTGCTTAATTTGTTTTGTATTTCTTAGCTAAGTTATTCGAATATTTATTATTAAACACACATATTTTGTATTTCTAAGTTAGTATATTTAGTTTCTAAGTTTTTCTTACGCTTTATTTTGAAATCTAGTTACTTTATTCTATTTATGGTATGATTAATTGCATAATCTTAGGCGTAAAGTTATAATTTCTGACATGACTAACACGCTTAATTACATGTTTGTTTACATTATAGATATGAAGGTAAGCTTTACAAACAAAACAAAAAGTTCCCCTTTTTTTTTTTTTTTTTTTTTTTTTTTTTTTTTTTTTTTTTACTTATCGATGTTAAGCGATATTCAGAAGCTACGGCAAGAGGTTCTGAGATTTTTTTTATTTCTTCTTTTATTTTTCTTTTCATTAGGTTTTTTCTTTTGCAATTTCTGATCAATAATGTTAATGCTGTTGTGAGTATAAAAATAATTATCAAGTATAGCATAGAATAATGATGTATGGAGTGAGGTGTGAGTGTATTACTAGAGGTTTCCTCATGATATTTTTGTTCATTTATTGCCGTTCTGAGTTGCAGAAGGTCTTGGTCATCGTGAAATTTGATTACCTTTACATTTGCTTTGGCGATGCTATGTTTTTGTTGCGGGTATGATGGTATTTCGTAGGTAAGGTTTAGAGAAGGTAGGTAGTGGTTGTTTAGCTTGATTTCTTTTACGTTATGAGCTTGAATTATGAGATCTTTGGTGCGTAAGTGGCATCCAATGGATAGTTCAATCACGCCTGTACTGTTCAGTTTATATGGTGTTATTACGTCATCACATACGGAGTCTACTGTTACGGGGTCTTTCATGGAAAACAGCCATTTATTTGGTTGTGAAAGTTGTATCCAGAAGTCCATTTTTGGTACTGTCTGAATGTCGCAATGAGAAGGAATTTTATCAGAGTGTTTTAACAGGTCTATTTCGCATAGATTATTTACTGAGTGTACGTTGAAAATTGGATGTAAGATTCGACAGAGATAGTGTACTAGATTGGATGTTTGGCAATTGTGTAAATCATAATTATTTAGCGAATAGTAATGTTCTCTATTGTAGTCTATCACTAAATATTCCAAAGAGGGTTTTATGTAGGCGAAATTGTTATTATGCAGGGTCGGAAATGGATAAACCTTTAGCAATTGGTAATTGTCTTTAAATGGTAGGGGAAGTTTGAGGTGAAAGATTATTTTATTAGATATTATTGCTGCGCTGACAGAACTGATTTGATAGATCTGTAGGAGATTACTTTGGGCTTTATTGATGGGGAGTGTTAAAGTGTTGGGTATTTCTTTCTGGATAATTTCTAGTAATTCTTTGATTTGTGGGGGAGTGACTATTGAGGGGTGTGGTCTTCCGTGTCGTACATCTGTTACGAGATCAATAAGGATGTTTTGTATATTGTTGTATCTAATCATCATTAATGTCGTCAATGATACCATGGTTTCAAGTTCTAGTGTTATGTTTTGTTTGAGTATTTCTGTGGACATATGGTTTCCAAGATTAACTAGTTTTCCTAATTTCTTTTCGATGTGTAAAAATTGTTCCTTTATAGTGTACTGTGTTTTGTTGAAAATGTTAACAGTTGTATCCATTATGAGAGTTTGATTTTTTATTAACTCTAGTAGATGATCTTCGTTACCTTTAAGTGCTTCAATTTGGTTGTTGAATTTTATAGCATCTTCCTCATCTAGAGTTCCGAATAATGTTTTGCTAAGTGTGCCTACGAAGTTGATAGCTCCTCTTTTATATCTGCCGCTTGTTGGTTTTAATAACTCATCATTCTGCTGTAGCACACGAGCTAGGGTGTGTAGCTGGTGAGTTATATCCGCACACAATGGTAGTCTGTTATAATTAGATTCCAAAATATCGCAAAGTTTTTGGGCGGTTTCCGTACAGTTTACCAGTTTTAAAAGTTCGAAACGAAAGTGTGTGAGGTCGTAGTATATAATCACCTTCCATTCATTGCTAAATAGACCTATTCGGCCTACTTCTTCGAAGAATATTCCTGGGTTGGAGCTCAGGGAAGTGATTCGGATAGCCTGACTTGATGTTGGCGCATTGATCAGAAGCAAAATAGTCGTCACAGTGGTGATGATGCTGTAGTTATTTAAGGTAATTAGGTTCAGTCCATAAATAATTTTAAATGGTTATTATGAACAGTTTTCATCCTATTGCCTATGTTAATGGTTGAGTTTTCGGTAGAACTAATCTTTACTATTTCGTATGGACCAGTCCACAAAGGTGAAAGCTTATTCTTTCGTGAATGGTTTTTTAATAGAACTTTATCACCGATACAAAAAATCTTAGTTTGAGCAGTTTTATCGTATACATTTTTCGATTTTTCCTTATTATTTATAATGTTTTCTTTAGCTATTTGATGACTATGCTGAAGTCTTGCTTTGAGCTCATTATTGTAATTGTCATAATTGTAATTTATCTTAGGATTATTTGTGACTAATGCCGGCAGTTTGGGCGTAAAACCATAGAGAAGCTCATAAGGGGGGAAATTAGTACTACTATGTATACTCGTATTATAGACGTAGATAGCGTATGGGATCCACGTATCCCATGTCAAGGGGTCGCGGTTGACATAATGTCGAAGATATTCCGCTAGGGTCCTGTGGCTTCTTTCTAAAGCTCCGTTGGTTTGCGGATGATAGGGAGTCGTCTGTAATTTCTTTATGTGAAGCATTTTACACATTTGAGAAAACAAGTCACTCAAAAAGTTGGATCCTTGGTCTGTCAAAATAGACTCTGGTATTCCATGTCTACAAATGATGTTAGTTACGAAGGCTTCGGCTACCGTTCTGGCTTCAGCATTGCTCAGAGGTATGGCCTCAGTATACTTAGTAAGATCGTCCTGGAATGTTAAGAGATATTTATGACCGTCGTGACTGACCGGCAAGGGGCCAACTACATCTAGCGCGATTCTTTCGAAAGGCTTAGAGCTGGTAGTGGTTATCTTCATGGGTATCCGAGGATTCTTGCTTAATTTATTTGACTGGCATGATTTACATATCTTGATGTAATTCTCGACATCACGAGTTATACCAGGCCAGTTATACGAGGTTTGAATTTTTTTTATGGTACGTGTAATACCTTGATGACCACCTAGAGGGGTGTCATGACACATACGTATGATTTCTTTTTGTTTTTCTTTATCGGTAATGGTGGTTATCGAAGAGAGATATAAGGTGACCGGTAATTTGTCGAAAACTAATGAGACTAGAATTTTAAACTCGAAATGTATGCTTGGGTCAACCTTTGGTACGTAAATATTAATTTCGGTTTGCTTGTTCTTTAAGCAGTGTTCTTTGAATTCCAACAAAGTTGTAATTACTTGTTTATAGTCATTCTCGTTCCTCATCGGGTAGGCTGTTTTAGATATTACGAACGTTTGCTTTTTTGCAGATAAGACTTCTATCTGTGAAGTTAACACGTTTAGATTTGGGAATATTTCCTTTAGGGAATCCTCAATGGGATAATATGTTTTAGATAGTATAAAATATTTGAAATAGATACCTTTCTTGTTAATCAGATTTTCTGGTTTTTCGTGGACGAGATCTATTCCAGCATGAGGAGAAGATATACATTTGTTATATATCCTGTCAAGTAAAGATAGATCCTGGGAATTCTTTTGCAATGCTTTTGCCTGATTACGAGTTACCGTATTCACGCATTTTTCTTCTTGTTCTGGGGGATTTAACCGGCTTAATGCATCAGCATTAGCGTTTAGTAATCCTGGTTTATGAAAGATTTTATAGTCGTATTCCTCCAATTTTATTCTCCAGCGCATAAGGCGGGAGGAGGAATCTTTCAGACTCATTAACCATACCAAGGGCTTGTGGTCTGTTATAATATTGAACTTTCTCCCGTACAAATATGGTCGAAATTGTTCTACTGCGTAAATGATAGCCAGGAATTCTTTTTCTATTGTAGAATACCTAGTTTCTGCTTGATTCATCGTTCGACTAGCATAACATATAGGTCTGTCTTTTCCTATAGGTCCTTGCGACAAAATTGCGCCTAAAGCAAATTCACTGGCGTCTGTAGTGACATTAAAATCTTGCGTGAAGTCGGGATATGCAAGAATAGGAGCTGTTATTAGTTTTTGTTTTAGCTCTCTGAATGATTCGTCACAAAAACTATCCCACTTAAATGGTATATCCTTTTTCAGTAGGTTAGTTAGAGGCTTGGCTAATTTAGAAAAATTAGGGATAAAACGCCTGTAGTAACCAGCAAAACCGAGAAAAGTTTTTATATCCTTAGGTTTTTTAGGTACTGGATAGGTTTTGACAGTTTTAATTTTGTTAGGATCAGGGAGAACGCCTTGTTCGCCAACTACGTGTCCTAGATAGGCTATTTCTTTTCGTAAGAAATGACACTTATCTGGCTGTAGTTTAAGTCTGTGATCTCTCAATCTTTGGAACACTTCTATAAGCTTGGTATTGTGATCGTGCAGATCATAGCCATATACGACAATGTCGTCTAGGTATACGAAACATCTTAAGCCTTGAAGACCTGTTAAAGCTGTGTTCATCAGCCTTTGAAAGGTCGCTGGTGCACCTTTCAAACCGAAGGGCATTCGATTATAGTGAAAGTGTCCAAATGGAGTGCTGAAGGCAGTTTTCTCCTTATCATCTTCACACATCGGAATTTGGTGAAAACCACTTGCTAGATCTAACGTAGAGAAATATTTCGATCTACCTAGTTGGTCGAGTATTTCTGTTATATTTGGGAGAGGATAGGCATCGCCTATCGTGACTTCATTGAGTCTTCGAAAATCTATGACAACTCGCCAGCGTTTTTGACCGGATGGGTCTGGTTTCTTTGGAACTAATAAAAGAGGGGAGTTCCAAGGACTACGGCTTGGACTGATAATATCTTGTTCAAGCATGTCTAAAATCTGTTTGTTAATCTCTTCCTTTTGTGTTTCAGGTAACCGGTAAGGTTTTACGTGTATTGGCCCAGTGTTATTTAAGACTGGTATAGAATGTTTAGCTGCGTCAGTGCAGGTGAGATAATCTCCTTCAAAAAAAAATAAATCATTAAAATCACGACAGATTCTCAAGATTGAACTCCGTTCTTCTTTATTGCAATGTTCCAACTGCAAGTTATCTATTAGATTTTTTAATCGATTTTCTATGGGATCTTTTTTGTAATCAGTTTCTATCACCTGATATTCGTCTAAGTCTTCCCAAACAAGATTAATTTGCTGCGGATTAATGTCAACTTCTGCGTCTGTGGAATTTAATATTGAAATTGTCGCATAATCCTTATGTGCATTTACAAGGGTATTACCTACAAATACGCCGGGTAAAATTTCTGTTTTTATACAAAATGCTTCTTTATTTAATTGGACAGGTATAGATAAGATTTTCTCTGAGCGTTGAGGAATTATTATATTTTGGGGAATATTTGTGTTCTGAGGAATTGAAATTTTGTTTCTAGAGTGAGCCACTATATTGTTTTGCCTTTGTTTGGCTTTATCTTCTAACTTTGGGTTCTGCGGGGAACCAAGTTTGTCTGATGAGTGGTCGCAATCTTTCTGTTGCGTAGCCGATTCACCATTTAATTTATTAGCTGCTTCGTGAGCCAATTTCTTACTTACAAGTTGCGGGTTACTTGCTAAAATATTTTTATAACTTTCTTTAATTTCCTTTGTATTTAATTTTTTATTCTTCGTATCTTTGCTTATTAACGTTTCTTCATTTTCTTTGTGGCTTTCCTCTTTTATATTTCCTTGTTTTTTAAAGTTACACAGAGTTGATTTTATTCCATTATACTCATGTAATTCATCCTCAATATTACCTGTATCATAATTTAGTGATTCTTTTAAGCACACCTCTAAACACATATCCAGGTAGTCAATTGCACAGCCATATTCTTTCAGGAAATCGTTCCCTAGAATTCCGTCGCATGGCAATTTACTACCTTCAGGTACTATGTGGAATGGCTGTTTCATAATCACTTCCTTTCCTTGTGAGTTCAACGCTATTAATCCATTGGTTACTCCGTATGAAGAGAAACTATCACCAGCTAGAGTAGTGATTATACATCGTTTATCCTCGAATACCAATGCCTCGTCATGAGTAGACTCAGCTTTAATTAAACTGATTTCAGCACCAGTATCGAGTAGAAATCTAGCTGATGTACCTTTGGAGAAATTTACGCGGAATGTCACAGTAGGAGAGTGATTCAGAGCCTCTAGAGGTACCCTGAATTTATTTGACTTTAATGATGTGTGGACGCTTGAGTCTCTATTAAGCGAGAGGGGTCGTCCTCCACTGCCTCTCGCGGAAGATCGTTTCCCGAATTTTGCGAGTTTGACCATCTGACTTGCCTAGAATTCCTAGGCTGATGATACTCGTTCGAATCTTTCCGTATAGGGGGTTGAGAAGGGTTTGTGTTGGTTCTATAAGAAGAGTTCATGTTGGGTCTATAAGAAGAGGGAGACTGAAATTGTCTCGAATTTTGGGAGCGTTTTATCTGCTCGTTATAGATTAGGCTGCGGCATTCGTTTTGCCGGTGGTTAGGTTTATTGCAATAGTTGCAAATAATTCTGTTGACTTCTCTTTTTATATTTGGAAATTTGTGAGAAAAGGAAGGAAGCTGTCTTCGTTTAAAACACACATCCTTTGTATGCCCCTTCTTACCGCAATATTCGCAGGAAGGAATTGGACTTGGCCTATGCGTACTCGGTGCAATATCGTCGGCAATCCTATAAGAATGTTCGCTGGCAAAAGTAATCAGCTTTTGTAAATCGTTTTCTGAGCGGGCTTTTACTATTATACGTAAGTGTTCATTTTTTAAACCATCCTCGAATGCTCGAATGGCATTCTGCTCGTTTTCACGGAGCAAATATGCTCGAGAAGCCGTGTCTGTGGCATCATTAAAAGTGACTGCATTTAAATCAGCCAGCTTCTTGGTCACACGTTGAGCAAATTCGGCGAGAGTTTCTCGGGGACTTTGTTTAAGGCGGATTAGTTCGCCCTGAAGCGCCACTCTTAATCTTTTTTCTTGGAATTGAGCGTTTAATTCTGCTTTTAATTCATCCCACTTCGTGAATTGTTTGAACCTAATAATGTCGTATGCAGGACCAGTAAGTTTAGTTTTCACTAACGTGAAGAATAATTTATGGTCTGCTTCGGTTTTTGCCTGGGTGAATAACAAATCTCCACAGGTTAGAAAACGGTGTAGATTCTCGGTTCGGCCATCGAACTCGGGGATCATATTACGTGCATCCGTAATGGATATTTTTAAGTCAGTCATCTCGGATTCTGGACTGGGCTTAGTAATTATAATTTCAGCAACACTAGCTGGGCGAGTGGCTACGGGTATTTCGATACTTTCACCAGAGCCTCGCCGGCTATTAGAACGTGTTATCACCACAATTTTTACGGATCACTTTCACTTCTTTTCAGTTCACTACAGCTACGTAAAACAGCACAAAAAGAGTATTATCCTAGTAATGTTTTCACCCCAAAAAAAATATTTTCACGACTAATTTCAGAGTTTGGTGAAAAGAGTTTTATGTAAAACAAATCAAAAATATTGCTACACTTTCAAGGAAAAATTGATATCTTAGTTGAATACTTGTAAAAGGGCTTCATGTAAAACTCTCAATCTCAAATTGGAGGAAAAATTATGCACGATATTTTGTGTTAGCGCTAGTAAAATCTCGAAACAACATCTCGAATTGATCAGAAATAAAAAAAAAATAGAAGAAGAATTTTAACATGGTTCATGTTGTGTTTTCCTTTTTTTTTTTCAAAAAAAAAGTATCTCTATAGCAGAATGTGTGTATATATATAAAGATAAAAATTTTGTGTTTTTTTTTTTTTTTTTTTTGTTTTATATAATAGTACGTAAAAAAAAAAAATTTAATAGGAAAATTTTAATAGTAATTTAAAATAAACGAAATTCATTTTTTTTTTGTAATTTAAATTAAGAGAGCTTACTGAAGGAGAGCCTTGAGTTCGATCATCCTCTTTTTCAATAGGAAGTGGAGCATGAAGTCGGCGGTGTCTTCGTCTTCGTCAGCTTCACGTGCGGCTTCGGCGTATAATTTCTCGGCAAGTTCGGCGACTTCCTCTTCAATTATCTTCCGGATTCTTTCCTCCATTAGTTGATTTCTTCGAGGTTATATATATATATATATATTTTTTCACTGTTTGGCTTTCCTTAGGTGCCAGATACCTTGTGTATAAAAATTTTCTTTGGATGCCTTCTAGGCTTCAAGCTGGGGTATTTTTTTTTTTGATGGGGGAAGGAACTATTGTCCTTTATACAATCCCACCGCTGCCACCAGTTGTTCTGTTGCACTTTTTAAGGATAAAGGTTGCAACAAGGACCGTGATGTACTTTCCTCGAGAGGAGAAGTTCACTAGCCCTGAGAGATATTAATTCGTACTATCGTCTATCATACGGCAATTAATAGACCACTCCGTTTGTTTTAGCACTGGATTTTTATTATTTTAATACAACTTGATACACACGGCTTAAAATTAACTGGAAGTCTTAATTTAGTCAAACCGTTTCTATATCTGACCGTAATATCGGCCTTCACAATCTTATTGTCAAATTGAATACTGAACGTTGCATTTCAAACTTCACTGAACTTAACTGAATAACTATGCTTAACTGAAAAAACTGAACTTGTAAACTTAACTCAAATAACTTAAGAAACCGGACTTTACTTAACCGATAACTTGATAATCTGAAGACTGTCTCTGGGCTCAGAATGCACCTCTTTTATATTTTGGGATGGTGCAATTTTTTAAGAGGCAACACAAAGGTTGCGAAGTATAAAAGAATCGGCATAATTGCCTAAGGGGCTGCATCATCATAATTAAACTTACCTTTTCCTAGGGTTGTGAC